>QKMV01002293.1:0-13649 GCA_003287335.1 Lednia tumana
TATATATATATAGGGGGTGTCCTTGAAAGGTGCATCAACAGAAATGTCATTATTTCCAATATTTTTTTAAAGCATCCAACAATGAACAGGCATGATTATGCTCGTAACATTGATAAAATACTTAGCTCTAACTTACATCATTATTAACTGCTATTTAATTCTTAATTTATTCATTAGTATTTCATCTGTCAGCTGTTTTGCAGACGCGAGCATCCAAACCTTACGATGCGTTACGGTTGGCTACGGCCCGGTTTAGGTGTTCATTTTGTCGGCGTGGTACCGGCCCGGGTTGAAGTCTGGGTTGACGAACGAGAAGTCCTTGAACTCGTCCTGGTTGATGTCGCGGACAGCGTCCGAATTGGTCGGCGTCAGCACCGGGTCCTCCTTGGTGAACTCCGTGTCGAAGTTCAGCGCGTCTTTCTTGCTCTTCTGCAAACGCCGCAGGTAAACACCGTCAGGAAGAGTTTTCAGTTTTAGAGAATCAGAACTAATTTGAAGTTTGGTTCATCCGTAATGTCTGAACGTTATAATGGTTTTAGGGGGCCAAATGGCTGGATACGTTTGATTAAGCAAGACAAGGGAGTGTGACTACCAAATATAATTGTGCAGTCAAAAGAAGCTATGTACTTTTAAATATTTCGGCTTGAACCTTTATAATAACAGATTGTCGAGGAATGAAGAATGAATGGGCAAGGACTAAGCTACAAAATTGGGATTGAAGCCTTCTATTGTAAGAGATCGTTCATTCATCTTTCATTCCTCCACGAGCTCCTATTAAATAAGGCTTGAAGCCAAGCCTTGAAAAGTGCACAGCTTCTTTTGACTTCACTACTTATTTTCTAATAAGCTGCATACCCTCAATGTTGAGATTACAAAATAAGCAACAGGGGCAAACAAATGCGGTTATAGCGCACATTAAATGTGCTTCATCTCGTAAGACCCATGCGGGTATTATTGAGAACTCAATAAGTTATTGATAACCTTACCCTGTTAAACTTGGGCTACGGGTCTACTAACGTAATTAAATAGTAAGTGTTCCAAGAAGAGCTTAGTATGTTATTCAAAAATCCTAAGAAATTGAGTTCACATATTGTCAGGGTCTACATTCCACAGCACCTTTGCTACTACATAACAACCAGCCGTTTTGTGAAGCAGATTCACAAATATGATTCATTTACACACAACAGATACAATTACGAGCACTTACTGCCTACAGTAGCAAAATAAAAATAAATGTATTCTTTGAAAACCAGATGTTACTCGCAGCTTAGTATATGCAGCTTACGATTTAATATGTAACACCGCCAAATACACCAGTAATGCAAGCAGCCCTTATTGCAAGCAAAATGTTGTTTTCTCCTAATGACAGCCCACACTCAACACCACAACAATGCTATGCATTTCGATGCAACAAATAAACAACCGCCAGACAGCGGGACACACAACTCCAAGTAGCAACATCACTTGCAGCTTTTTATTTCTGTTAATTAACTGAAATTTAGAACGTGTCGCCAGACTAGCGAGTACTAGTTTACTTGGCTGGCAATCCTACGGACAGTTATCTGATTGAATGCAGGGCAGTGCTGCTTTTATGTCCAGATGGTACAACGGGGTAAAACCGAAACACAAAAAAAAACGATATCTTTCAAATCCGCACAAAAATATATTTGGCAGTTTATTTCGGTTAATTTCGGGTTTTAAATAGCCTAGAAGCCACTAAAAATTATTACGTTTCAAAATTTAAAAAGTAGTAACATTTTATACATGCATGGAAAACTGGAATGCACCAGAATGAAACCAGAAATAACCGTTTTAAAACCGATCATTTTTGAAAGAATGAAAGAAATTTATACAAACTCGAAAAAACTAACAGGCAAAAACAAAAAACCCTGAAACCAAAAAGTTTCAAACAGATTCGGCCCCTGTTCGATCTATTTGACAGGCCCGACCAGGACCGCAGGCCGCCAGTTGAAAAAGCCCGCTTTGGACGTAGCACAACACGAAACAACCGTTCTCTAGTCGACCCACGAACAACATCGTTTCCACACCGCTTCTGGACACCGACAACATCGAGACCGATCCATCAAATAACGTGGTAGTACTCACAATCCGAAACTTAAACGGAGACGAGTGAGAATTTACAAACGTGACACTCACAATCTTTGGCTTGAACGGCGGCTTGACCCGTCGGTTCTCGAGCGCTTCCCAGTCCATGTCGCGGAAGAACTGGTGCACTCGTATCGCCGCCTCGGTGCCGTGGTTCACCACGCAGCCCAGCCGCTTAGCCGGGTTCTTCGTCATGAACTGAAACACCCCACACGCAGGTCAGATACGTCACCAACAAAAGCTACATATTTTGCTGACAAATTAAAACATTTTTGTAACAACTTTTGGAATAGATGTCTTACTGTAAATTATCTTAAGGTCGGGGGAGGGGCAACCGGGAAAGTTCACCCGATTTGAAGTTTATTTTTATTACTGCAGCTAAACTATAAGTAGCAGAGACACCAAGCTTGCTTACCTCCACGAGACTTTAACTGGCTTTCTAAAAAAATATGTTTCAAATTTTTATACTCATCAGTGTTTAAAAAAACCTGATTTTAGTTGAAAAAATGATAAAATTGCACTTAAAATCAGGTTTTTTAAAAAACTTTAAAAAATAAACATTTCCTAACATTTTTTCAAAAAGCCAGTTGAATTCTCTTGGAGTTATGCAAGTTTGGTGACTCTGCCACTTATAGTTTAGCTGCAGTAATTAAAATGACCTGCAAATCTGATGTGATTTTTAACCTGCCCCTCCCTCCACCTTAAGGGCCAATCCTACCTCCACGTGACGTGGACGTAGTGCATATGCGTTAAAAACATCGTGAGCCGCACGAGAAAACATCGGCGGACCAAGTTTTGTCGGCAAATTACGACTCAACCGTTCAATAGGCCGATAATAGTAAGCGGCAGCCTTGTAGATCAAGGTGTAACTTAGATTGTAACTTTTGCAAAACGACAAGCATGCTAGGCGTTCAAAAGGACTGTTTAGTTGCCCCTCTTGCCTGCCTGGCTATGCCAAAAGATCACCAACTGTTACATTCTTAAGGCTGGATGTGGTGCAGGTGGTGAAACCATTCAAGTTGAAGTTCATTTTGACAGCTAGGCCTTGAGTAGAGTTGGAGAAATCTTGGAGAATTCAACTGGCTTTCTGGCAAAAATTGTTTTGATATATTTTGAAGTATTTTACGTGGGATGCAATCATTTATAAAAATGTCAAAACAATTTTGCTAGAGAGCCAGTTGACTTCTGCAGGAGTTCTTCAAATTTGGCGACTGCCACTGACGGTTAAGCTGTACAGCTGTACGGATGTAACCAGCTACAGAAAAGCAGGCACAAAAGATCCAATACAGAACTGTTTTCCGGCTGCAATTTTTCATTCCACGCTTAAATAGCTACGATGTTTCTATTTAAGGAATATGACCGTGTGATTAATGAACACAACACGGCTGCTGCGCTCTGTACCTTTGTTTGTGTGTTAAACTCAAATAAAATAAAAGGGTTACCTGAACAAAAGCAAGAATCCATGATAAGTATCAGACGAGGGGAAAGAAAGGCCTATGGGTAATAAGGTTGGGATTGCATGCTCTGAAACGGAAACAAAACAAAAAATGTAATGTTATCTCTAAAAAAAAAATGGTTCTGTTAATACATTCCCAAATTCATGCCTCAACTAAAAGAAAGAACCTAGGTAGAAGGTTTAACAAACTATTTCGGGATTAAAGATCTGGACGTTGGTGTAAAATAAAGGAGCAAATGAGTAAGATAAGCAATTACAGCGGGAAACATTACGTGTAACAATTACAAATACACATTGCAATGAAGGCAATACCTTTCATCATTGATCTTTGAATGAGGCCTGGCGATATCGATACGAGATCTTATAAACAGAAGTTAATAGATTTGATAATAAAAATCAGCTATCTTCTACTGTTGAAGAACGATCTGACTTCACAATCGATTAACGGTTTGACTAGAATAAATATGGACGTAGAATGCCGATAGGCATGAAAACTGGCACTCTATTTGGGTTTGAATACGGCTAGACGGATACCTATTTGAAACGTCAACCGTCAAATTTTCTTTGCGCTTATTGATTTCTCCTGTGGTAAGTTAAGCTACAGCTCATTTCTTTTCCAAATCCAAACCCAAATAACAATTGATTAATCATTCGATCACTATGATAACTGGCTGCACGTACACAGCTATTTGAAAAAAACCTCCGTTGAGGCAGTTACCAAAGAGATGCCGCACAACGTTTATCATGTGGGTCCTGCCGCGTGAAAAAGTCTGGCTGAATTAGGACCAGCTCTTAGTATCATCAATCATGATTTACTTTTAATCCGTGGTTAGCTGGTTAGCTAAGTATTTACGGCAGGGATGCAATTTTAGTCCGGTCTTTGAGGTCAGTCACTGAGCAACAGAAGTCAATTACTGTTCCACCTATTAACATAAGGAAGATCTTATGCTGACTTTTCCCGTACAGCTAGAAGTGATCGAAGATTAGACAATTGACCTGAATCGCTTTCGATCTGACCGAAAGAGCCAAATCTACGGGACTGACTCTCGGACAGCATTCGAAGACTGCGGGTGCAAACACAAAAAAGCGTCGCTGAATGAACTCACCCCCTTGAGTATGGACACGGCTTCCTTGCTCAGCCACACAGGATAAAGCACATCGTCATGCAGGATCGACTCGAATAAGTCGTCTTCGTTGTCGGCTTCGAATGGCGGCTGGCCCGCCATCATCTCGTACATGAGCACTCCGAGTGCCCACCAGTCCACGCTTGGCCCGTAGTCCAGCTCTTGCAGGATCTAGCGCGTCCCAAACAAATGCAAGTGTTACTCACACGATTCTCCGGCTGCTGAGCAAGCTTAGTCCATAGCACACTATATAGCCGTATTTACAATGTGACAATTTTAACGCGGGCCAAACCACCAAAATGTCAAGCTAGACGGGAGATTTTAATATCTACCGCCACTAATCACAATCAGTTAACAGACTGGCATCTTTGGAAAGCTCACTGCACGAACGGTCCTTACGGCGCACTCCTCGTGGCACATGTAGTGTGCCACGGGCTTCAGCGCTACGATCAAATCTTACAAGTTACGGCACGTTCTGTTTTTATTTGTCTATGTGTGTGCGCTTTACAGCCCTACCGGAAAGTCAGATTGACTTCGAATTCGTACCACCATTGCAGACGGTGCCTGAATAGAACTGTCAAGCTTTTGCACACAGAGAATAAGAAAATAAGACTTGTCCAATTGAAACTTTAAGTTGCATGTAGATTTGTCACTCAAAAACTGCTCGATAATAATATTAGCTATGTTTGCCTTTGCAACACTTTTTATACTTTCTGGCGCAAGGGGCCTTATTCTGTAACTTTCCTCGCTGCAAGATCAGACGAAAACTTCATTGGTATCGAGTAAGGGGTTGTCAGGCCCATCAGAATAGCTCAGGAGGCGCTTACCGTGGTTCTTGTCTCGTCTCGCTGCGAGAAAAGTTATAGAATCGGGCCCTCGGCAATTCAGTTCAGTAAAATATCATACAATATTGGAAATCAGAGCCCTCTACTACTAGTTTCCCTCTGCTCTAATGACTGAGAAACTGGCAACTTTGTAACATGGATTGGCAACACACACGGCGGATCGAAATGCCACGGATCCAATCCACGGATCGGTAATCTGTCAAGTGTACTGGCTTTAAAAACGACCTGTTTCTCATGTTTTACCCTGACTGAACCTAGCATGAAAGCAAGTCATCACGTGACCCGTGTAAACCATTTCGTCGACAAAGAGGTAAAACTGCACAACTCTATTTTCATAGATTCGCGATAATCAATGTTTATTAAAATTCTCTGTGGAGTTACGCAGTTCTTCCTGGCATACTTGCTTGCAGCACCGTGAGTCTAGTTAAAACTGTGTCAAAACTAGCTAACTCATTTCTGCATTTTTGGCTGCCAATGTACATTCAAAGTTATTCCGTAATTTAAATTGTTAAAACGACTAGGGTCGACATTCTGAGTGTACGTTTATTTGGCAGACCAAAGAATGGTTCTTTCCCATTCTTTTGCAAAAGCGCCACGCAATTTTCGCCGCACGCCGCCGTCATGTACCCAGCGCAGATCCGGGCCGTACCTCGGGCGCGATGTAGTCGGGCGTGCCGCAGAAGGTGGTAGTGGTGACGCCGTCGGCGATTCCCTCCTTGCACATGCCGAAGTCGGCCAGCTTGCAGTGCCCCTCGTTGTCCAGCAGGATGTTGTCCAGCTTTAGGTCTCGGTACACAACGCCGTGCCGGTGCAGAAACTGCAGGGCCAGCGTCACCTGCCAGTCCCACACATTGCAAGCGTTACGCCACATTCACGAGCGGTGCGTCCACACTCGCAAGCGTACCGATAGGGGTTACGGATGCCTTTCGAAGCCTTCTGGTCTGCCAAGTGATTTGGTTGCCGCCAGAGACCGTCTGCCAACTTACCTCGGCTGCGTAGAAACGCGCTCGAGGCTCGTCGAACTTGCGAGCACGCTGGATTTGGAACATTAGGTCTCCACCGTTGACGTATTCCATCACAAAAAACAGTCGGTCCTGGAACAAGGGAGGAGGATTCTCAGATGGAAGTCTTTTGGGAGCCAGACCGGCTCATGCGCACTTTGAAAAATTCCTTCTCAAAAGTTCGTATAGAAATCTCTCTCTATTGTTTGAGTTACGAGGCTTTCTAGTTTAGGAATACTAGGAAGGGTCAGATAGAAGGGAAGCAAAACGAGAGAGATGTGTGCCCATTAACTCAGCTGGAAGAGCATTTGACTACAAGCTAGGGGTCTCGCGTTCTATTCCCTGGTCAGAGGCACATTTTTCCTGTTTGGCTTCCCTTCTTTCTATTATATGTTTGCACCAAGGTTTTGAGAGCCTATTCTAGATGTGTTGGCTGTACGGTTTTACTCTCTTTCAAAACACTTTTCGTATTGGCGTACATGGTTGCTACGATTCCTGATCAGCGAGTCGGGTCTATGCGAATCTATGAATTTGACACATGGCACGCATATGGCGTATGGCAGAAGCTGCATTTTCATGTTTTAAGAAAACACCATATCCGCTGAGAAAACAAGGTTTTAGCACTGATCTGTGCTAGAAAATATTACCATGGGAAATACTATTGGCATCTCAAAAATATCAATCACGTTGAGGACTGTCATTGTCCTAGTCGTCCAATTGCCTGTACAGCCCTTCGCATCACACAAATACTCCGTTAATTAATTGGGTAAATCAAAGATTACTGATGACTGGATTTAATTAACTAGTAGACATGAGCCTCAAGAAATTGATCTCATCAAACCGCTTTTCTTTGCGCTTACTACTGGTTTCTTCTGTGTTAAGTTGCATATCCCTTCATAAGCATTACAATTATTTTTCCCGATTAGCGGATTACAACCCGTTTTCGAATGGCCGTTCGCTTCCCGCGTTTCCCTCACCTTGGTCTGAAAGCACGAGTGCAACGCGGTGAGGAACGGATGCTTGGCGGCGAGCGCCAGGATGCGTTTCTCCGTCATGGTGCAGTCGACGTCGTCGTCCTGTATGATGACGTCCTTCTTGAGCACCTTGACGGCGTACACCTCCTCGACGCCCTTCTTCTCGGCCAGCATCACCTTGCCGAAGCTGCCCTTGCCCAGCACCTTGATGAAGTGGAAGTCGTCCAGGCCCAGCTTGCGCCCCTCGTGGAACTCGGCTACCAGGGCCAAGCGCAACATGGTTACGGTACGTTTACGATTGTGTTTAAAGCGTTCGTGGAACTTAATTTGTGAAATGTTTCAATGCCTTTAATTCATTCAATTTCAATGGTTATGCAGTTATCTCACAATATTTCTTCGTTTCGAATATGCCGCTACATACATCGATTATTTGTTTATTTTTCCTCTAGCTTAGACTATATTTTACCATTTTTTCGGCTGTGCATGAATTAAGAGATAACTTCAACAAACAAATAAATCTTATACCTTTTTATTGGCTGTTGCTGAGGGATTTAATGGAACTCCCACTTTAACACAAAGTTGCGAAAGTTGCAAAACTGACTTAAGATAAATTATTACGTTATTGAAGACCCTAAAAGACCTTATTCCCTGGTTTGAACTTTCGAGCAGTTAAGCTCAGCAGGTAGCTTGTTGCTCACCTCTCTCCGAGTGCGAGTACTTGTCTTCGGCTGAGTCGCTGCTGCCGACAGCTCCCTGGGTGGCGTCAGGATCGGCCGACTGCCCGCCGCTCTTGTCGCTACCCGTCGAGCCGCCCTTTTGCGGCCCGCACTTTGATCTACATGCCCCCGGAAGCAAAAGTGGGGGTAAGGCCTGGTGGTTAGCACCAGGGTCCGGGCGGATTTGTGTTATCGCACGGAAACTAGCTCTGGGTGCTGCAGTTGGCGTAAGTACCGTCATGGGAAACTGTACCGAAGAGACTCACTCTTGTGATCAATTTCAAGTAAGTAGGAGGCACCAAGTTTGAAATTACTTACGCTCTCACATTCAAACAATTGTGTTTCCCTTGTATTTACTAGTTTTAAGCATTTATTCTTTATCCTGTTCGGGCGACATTTTCTATCGGAAAATATTCCTGCATCAAATATCAATTAAGGTAGCCAGTAGCTTAACTATAATAGTAATTTTCTTTTGATTTGCCAGCTAGATTGTTGTTACATGGTTGCCGTTCACTGATGCAAAGTGATATTAAATAATCAGTATGGAAATCGAACGTAGCACCTGGGCCCAAAGATCAGAAGTAGGTCTGGTTAATTTAACAAAAACAATTTTTATCACGCATAACATTGAGTTTAAAAATAAAGAAAACTTTTCCGGTACAGAAAATATTTGTGCTTCCTTCTTGTTAAAATTTTTTCTTTAGTTTTCATAAAATTAAGCTGTGTTCTCTAGGAATTGTAAGAAAATGCTTTTAACTACAGCACGTGACATGCTTCCATTTTTGTGTGTGTTTTTCCGAGCTAAATTTGCCTTGTCTCACATTTCGAAAACTATAGGATACGTGGCGTACTATTGAGACTTCAAAGAAGATAGAGGACACAATCTTAAGCAAGTGGACCGCCCTCATGGATTGAAGACGAGTGGCAACCTCGGCCCATCCATTCAGCGTTACCTTGGCGGCGTGACAGTAAGCTTGTCCGTGTTGATGCCCATGGCCGCGAGTATCTGCGCCAGCTCTTTGGTGTTGATGCCGCAGTTGTTGGCGACGTTCTTCTGGCACCGCTTGTGAACGTTCATGCTACACGCCCCACACTGCAGGCCCTGTCGCACCAGCCCGTACAGCAGCGAGCCACAGTGGTCGCAGAACGTGAACCGCTTGTAGTTGTGCACGACGAAACGGTGAGGCATGTTCACGTTGAAACGTTGTCCTTGGGTAGAGCCTTGGCTCGTCTGGAAAGCGTTCGGAGATTAGGTACCGTAATTCAAAGTTGTTAATTTTCAAAGTCCATTAAAGGTAAAAACCACTGTTGTAAGGCCATTTGGGGCACGTGGAAATTGAAGCATGTCTTTGGATTTGGTTCGATAATAAACGGGTTACAATGGGTTTGACTTGTTGAATCCACAAACAGGAAGATATTATTTTAACGGTGTTTCGGCTTTGTGTTCTTACGCGGTTGAAACACCTGGAGACGACCGTGTTAAAAATTAATTTCTGGTTGGGCAACATTTTTAGTGTGCAATATTGCTCCAGGTAGGCTATTTAGATAGTGTGAATTTTAGATTTTTTTTTTCCAAATAAGTGGCTGCATGAGGACTTGAACACCGGGCTGATTGACCGGAGGGTTAAGACTTCTCGAAATTTCAACAGGCATAGCGGAAACCTGGCATTTGTGTTTTGCAGTCTCTGGTGTCTCTTGTGCTAGTTGTCAAGCTAAAAGTTTGAGGACTCTCACAAAAATTTGAAATAAGCTCGTCTGTTATCTCTCAGAAGATTCAGGCGCTTGGATTTCGTTGACGGAAACTTGGCTTACCCTAAATTCAATCCGTATTATAAAGGTCCTTGTTAAAACAAATAGATGAAAAAACGTGGGCAAGCACAGATTCTATTATCTTTTTAATAATTCAGGTTCCTGTCTCGGTCCAGGACGTATCTATTTGCAATATGTTCACACGTAGCTTTCGAACGGCCTTAAGTGACTTGAATTTTCTCTGCAGAGTTGCACCCTCTTCAGAAAAGGCGATCGAGTTGCTTTCGACACACTAATTAGTCACTCACTAGCTAAAAATTCCAATTCCAGATATCAGAATGTGTCAACACCCAAAGCCACTCGGATCAAAGTTCAAACTTCAACGAACGACATACACAATTATTTACTGAACCCAACCTGAATTGATCAAAGCGACTGTTCAAAATCCCCCGAATCATCCAAGAAAACATGGATTTTTTGTATCTTGTCACTACCTCACTATTAAGTTTCTGCTCACTCCATTCATCACTCAGTGTCTTCATAGCATTAGAAAACCAGTATGTATTACATATGGACCCTGAGTACCATCTAAATTTAAAATGACTTTTATGTAAATATGTTTTACCATAGCAGAGATTAATCCTGTTCCAGAGAGATTTTTCTTTCCGCTGCAATCCGGTGCATACCTCGGCCAAGCTAACCAGTTTTGCGTGGGTCGGTGGCGGCCATATTGGTGCTTTTGGGGGTGCGCGAATTGAAAGCTCACATGTGGCAGGACCAACTGATCGCCATTGGGTACACAAGCGCCAGTATGGCCGTCTTGAGGCTTTTGTCGTGACGTCATAGGAACATAGCCGGGTATGTCGAAATAACGTTGAGTTGTGTCTCTCTGGATTAATCTCTATGGTTTTACTATCAGTTCTGGTCGATAGTTTGAAACCGAAACCATTGCACCGGTTTAACCAATGCTAAAAACCTACAAGGCATGTAGGCAGTAAGTAGCAGTCACATAAGTTGAACTACGGTTATGAAGTCGTGCAAGAAACAGAACGTAGCCACCAGACCAAACTGCAATGAAGCTATACCGTGTTATTACGAGTTGATGTCAAAAATCAAAATTTTCTTTCTTATAACTTACTTTAGGCCGGTGAAAATTCAGCAGAATGTGTGTTGTGATGCGATACTTGAGTATCTTAAATGTTATATCTAAATCTAAGGGCAGGGTCCGGAAATATAAAGAAGAAAGTTTGATTTTCAGTGTTACCTCAGAATAAACGAGCTACACACAAGGACGAATAAAACTGTAACAGAAAAGTGAAAACTGAGTCTCTGTTGATCTCACCTCATCTTGAGTGCTGTCTTTCATGCCCGGACATTTCGTGACGACCGACGCGTGACACCGCTTGTGAACGACGCAAGTGCACACTGAAACCAGACGCCACCGTAAGCGCGTGCCGACATCGCGAGCTCGATACACTCACACACGAGACGTAGCATGCGATTGTTAGCGAGAGACGGACATTGGGAGTTGGTAGTGGTGTGTGATCAAGTGATGACATGTGGTGATTGTGCGGTAGAAAGCGAGTAAGTAGCTATTACAAATTACCTTGACATTGGTAGCCTTGTTTCCCCAACAAACCCCTGTTGACAAATATCAACATTTCAAACACACGTTATTGTACTAAAATCGTATCGATACTAGTCCTTGATAGATTCAGTGATAGACCTCTACCTAGTTAGAGCCGGTATTCTAATTTTAAAGCATTACTGAAGTGTGATAGGGGCAGGTTATCCATGTTTGGTTAAGTTCATCGGTGTAACTCTTTTATAGTTAACCTCCAAATATTAACCAAAACCAGATATTTTCAAAACCGGCCCTCATCTATGGCATAGAAAGAAGTGGTTGTGGTTTTCCATCCGGCACACGTACACACATGGCTGCTATCATAGGATAACTATCAAGGACTTTATCAACAGAATGTAGGAACGACCCTGGGGATGACATGTACCGATACCGATCCAGTGCGGATAATTGATATCACGCAAATACATGCATCGTGTCGGATTGACAATGGTACTGGTCGAAATGCGAAAAGTGCTCCCAAATTGGCTACGGCCAACGACTAACGAGTGATTGTCAAGAAGTGAAAAGCGCACACAGTTTCTCCCAACGATTAAAGTAATTTTGCGGTAAATGAATGTGATGTTACGTACTGACACAGTGATTGAACACAGAAGCCGCCAATTCACTCTTATGAGAAACTTATAATTTCTAAATTACACATTTACTATTTAGTGCTAATATGTAGAACTTCCTATAAATGTGGTTTGTACCCAGCATAAAGTTTTGCAAGATAGTGTATTGATACATACCTACTAAGGAGTAGAGATGTATCTGAGATGATTGTCTAGTCACATAAACATGAGCCTTGGTAACACAGAATGTTACAAACCTTATGTTGCAATTGATAATGTGTAAAATTGGGAATATTAGGTAGGTAATAGCAATCACTAGAGTGCTATCTACCTGGTTGAAAAATTACCAATAGACAGTATTCAATGGGAGCAATTGATTCCTATTGACAGCCTACTCTACCCACCATATTCTGTCCACAGAGATAATCCCAATAGTCACACTCTGGCTAAGCAGCACTCTAGACATCACCATTCAGGTAATTGAAATCTCTAGAACAGTGCCTATAGAAGGGTTTGAAACTGCCGTTAAGCCGAGTTTGACGTTGAGTGACTACTGACCAGATGAACTCTCGGCAGTGGGAGCAGAAGGTCGGCTGGCGCAGGAACGTGGCCATGAACTTGTGCCCGTTGACTTGATGGACACGCCTTCTCATGGCCCCTCGCCGACGATTGAAGCCTTGCCGCTCTTTGAACTCCCGCGGCTTTGCAGCTTGAGGCTCTGAAAACGGTCACATAGGCTCGATTATCTCAAAATTTCTACTTGGGTAAAGAGTTGTAGGTACTTGGTATAAAAAACTGGTTACTTGAAATAAAAATCATCTCTGATTACATCATGATGGGTCTTCTCACTTTTCTCAAATTGAATATTTTGGCAATCAAACCAACCAGCACACAGAAAGTTTTCACATTTACGGAGCCAATAAGGTGCCTCCTTGCCAAGGTTGCCAAGGAATTATTTTATACGTCAGTCATCTTCTTTAGAATTTGGTTCAAAATAGTTTGAAAGAACCGTGGCCACCAAATATATTAAAAATCTGAGCTTTTGGACCAACTTGCAGACATGATTGATAGACGATTCACGAAAGTTCGGAAAGCATTTTCTCAATATCTTCCATTTCTCTCTTTAAACAGTTAAATGGCAATCAGCTGATTGGCAATAGGTAGGTTCCTACAAATACTTTGCAGTAAAGACATAGCCGGATAGATAGATAGTTTTAGTTTGCAGGTTGAAGGAATGCCGACTTTACGTCAAAGCTCAAAGCTCAAATCGCATGTCACTAGGTCAGGTGTTAGACTCAGCTTCTAGTGTGCAATTTGATGGGTATTAGAATTTTGCCAGTTAGTGTTTTGAATGTAGATATTTCAAGCTAGAGTAGTAGCTAATGAAACCAGATGTTTTTTTTTATTTTATTTTTATAATGGTGTTTAACGACGCACTGTATTGACAACTGGCCCTGTGGCACTGGTCTATTGGCGTCGGTG
>QKMV01002294.1:0-13648 GCA_003287335.1 Lednia tumana
ATGTACACACACACGTTCGCACCCGGAAAGTATTTTATTCCAAGCCAACACGTTACCGAAACACTGGAAAGCAATAAACAGTGCCGAAGAATAGTAGTATCCTGCAGAACGTAGCGCAGAGACTGTCGAGAAACACGAACGGAAGAACATGCGTTTTATTTTCCGTTTTATATGAGTACCTTCTATTGAATGTTGTCTAGAATTTTGATTTATATACTACCTATCGCACAATGTGTTGCTCTCTTTTTTAACGTATTGGATTAAGTAAAGGAACACCCATATATACCGTGTATGTAGTATTAATAGTGGCTATCCCACATTCTTTCGGCAGTCGTGAAAAATCGGTAGATATTTATGTTGCTCTTGGTAAGTGGGGAGGAAAAAATCGACGTTTATTAAAGGAAACGTTAGCATCTCTGAACAACACGTTAAACTACTTATCATTTTGCACACCGGTATGGTCTGCCTGGATAGGTACCTACCGTGTGATTGAATTCTTCGATTGGATTTAATGTGATCTGACTACAATTGATTGGATTTAACAGATTTGATGCCACCAATAAGCGTACAAGCTGACGTTCATCAAAGGAATAATACAACGAAGTAATCCGTTAAGTACATCATTACTATATAGCAAAATCTAACCAGAGGCATTGATTTTGAAACCATCCAAATATTTAACCATGCTGCGTATTCTTTTATATTCATATTAAGCCCCATAATACCTACTACAATACAACAGCTATTGAAAGTATGGTACTTCATTTGTTTTCCTTAATAGGCAATCCCTCGTTAAAAAAACATCATAGAAATTAATTTAATTTCGTTTTCATTTTCATTTCATTTTATAATACGAACATTTTAAAACGAAAGTTGAAGAAACCCATCGTACGTATAGTGGTGTTACTTTTATTTAGAGCATTTTATTGGCCACGCAAGTTTGTGGATTAAAATAGAAGATATATGCATCGTAAGAGCAAAACTATAAAGGTATCAAATAAATCTTAAAAGTCTCAAGTTGTCGATTGTTGATATTGTATGTGTTATAGATACTTAATTTAGACATGCATTCCTTGCCACCGTTTATCATTATAACGGCAAGTGCGCAATACATGATTGAAATAAATATATACTTAAAAACACACATGCCATACGTTCATGATAGTTCGCGTTGATGCTGTGACAGTGTCTCTTACCTGTAACTTCTGTGATGGCGAAGCCGGCAAGCAGCAATAGATAGCACGGGTATCTAACAAGCACGTGCGCTGTGAAGAACGCCATCGAGACGACAAGCATACATTCCTGGCGTCGCGACGGCCAAACACTTGCCGCGACGCCTCGAGCATCGTACTCACGACGCTCGGCGTTCATATGGACCAAATCGACGCCGGCGCCGTCGTCACGACCAATGACAACATGTCTTCGAGCATTCAACAAGCTGTTAAACAAACTTGCTAACAAACGAATAACTGCGCGTATTGTTAATCGAGGATTAGAGAAACATGTGAATTCGTATGATTTGTTCAACCATGGGTTCAATTTACTGTCAGTCACGTAAATGTCTGGGTCCTATGCTGTGCCAATTGGAGACTGACGTTTAATCAACATCATTATTGGAATCGTGAAATATTGGTGGCCAAGAGGTCTGATCAAAAGATACTACTATAGATGAGTACAACCTTTGGGTCTGATCGTCTCATTTCATCGACATGAATGCAGCGTTGTTAGAAGAAAGCAGCCCTAGCAAATTTCCACGCGACATTGACTGGCAGCTGGAAAAAACCATCCGATTTACCTAGTTAACTCCTGGAGAATTTAACTGGCCTTCTGGCAACTTTTTTGGGATTTTTTTTTTATTTACTTTTCTATAAACCCACCTTGGAATTAATAAAAGTGAGAATAAGACGATTTTAATTTGAGTATATTGTTAAGTTATCGAAATTCAATTTCAAACTAGTTTCGTCTGAAAGCCTGTTAGATTCTCTATGGGGTTTAACCGAGTATGGTGACTACCACTTACGGCGTAGGGCCTGAATTACAATGTCTGGCTAGTGACTTAACCAGAGGATAAGTAGGTACTAGGCCAAATTTTATCTCCTATCCTTTAGCATGGCTACTAGTTGGAGTTTAACTAGACAGGACTTTAGCCAAACATTTTCATACCGGCCCTCAGCTGTATTGATTAAAATAATTCTAAGATCGGTGGATTTTTACAGCTGACAGTCATCCGTATTTTAAGGAGATGTAGGTACCCCCCCCCCCCAAACCAAAACAAAAATGCCACTTCTTATTTGGTCCAAAAAATTGGGGCTTGATGACATGCTCGTTCTTTTTCCTACGTTTAGTAAAAAATTGGCTGTGCAATCGGTAGTTTATTTAAGCTACAGACAGGTGATTACCGAAGGAATGTGTCGTATTTTACACATTTTCCTATGCTATTCTCGCGTCAATTGAGTCGCAGCGTGCGCTGACCGAAATCTAAAATAATTTATTTAAATTCATAGAATTTCCACAATATTTTTTTGGACGTCACTTTGGACCACCGTGATGCATTCAAGTCTAAATGAAAGTTTAATTTTAGAGGTGTACAGCCCCTTTAAGCTTGAATTTTCTTTAACTACGCACCCGTACGAGTCAGCGGATTGATAGTCGGGAGACACAGCTACCTACCTCCAAATTTGCCCGTTTGCTTCAATTTATTGTTGCATACACCGATATACTTAATTAAGCCTAATTTCTAGCAATTAGATCACACCTGTGGTTGATTTTCCACGCTTCAAGACACGGCAGTCTAAACATGTTACCTTCTTCAAGTCGGAACAGTGAGGTCGCTAGAATTTTTCCAATAAGATCCCAACATTTGATAGGATGTGCCTCCGATTTTGTGTTGTCATGGAGTGAGGGAGAGGGACCGGAAAATTGCAAATCCTTTTTCACACCGCTCGTGATTAATTGAAGATTGGGCAAATCCTGAATCAGCTGCAGGAGGAGAGCTAAAGGAGAGGCTTAACGAGTTTACGCTTGGTGGACATGGGTTTCAGTCTCATTGGTGTAAATGTCAAAATCACGCATTTCTTCGCAGCTCCTACTCGTTTGGACCGCATTTTACAAAAATGTGAAAAACGATGAAATTGTTGTTCCAATCATTTTCTTTCGCTGGAGGAAGCCAATGAGGGGGGGAGCTACAAACCGGCTTTCCCCCCTGGCCTACCCCTAGCGTCGTCACTGCGAAGCAGCACCTTTTCGAGCATTGCTCCTGGCCTGTCAGCAGGATATTGAAACACTCAATAAAATCTCGTGCAGTTCATACCAATTTTTAGAATGGTAAGGTGGGTGGGAGGGGGGGTTCAAAATGAATGGATATGTGTATTCGAATTCAATTTAGGTACCAATTTATTTTCCTCTATCAAAATAACATTTTTCCCTTCACAATATCTCTTAACATCTGATAGATAGATCTCTTGTATGTGTTGCCATTCTTTCTTCTTCGTTACCCATATAATTATTTTCACACATTTTAGTTTACCAATTTCATGATATGGCAACAATAAAATGGTAAACATGCGTTACAAAAACAGACAGCTAATCGAGAAGCAACGTATAATATATTTTTTTTCAAAGAAAAATATCCCTCTTTGTCTTTATAACAAAGTATAGCTCAAAAATATCTAAAACTATCCTTGTTTCATACAGAAGGCTCATCAAAAGCATGTAGAGGTACATACCCAACCATATACCATTCGTAAAGAGATCAAGAAATTTTTTCCAAACCACCATTCACAAAACATACCATGGCGTATTGCCTGCTGGAGGTCGGCGTAAACTACGTACAAACATCTTTTATGGTGTCCTATCCCATTAGTTAGGAGTACCAAATCACTTTCCCATTGAAGTCTTGTGGATGGACAAAAAATGGAAAGAGATGAAACTGAAACATATCCATCGATACCAAATGTTGAATTATGTAACAAAGAGAGTATTTTAGTACCAATAGTGAAGGTGACAGTATGCTGAAATAATTGACATTTGATAGTACATTTGTTCAGAAATTACGAGGCCATTTTACGAGTTCATTTTGTGACAATACAGCGTTATGCAGTCTCATGGCTATGCAACTATTTGCTTAAATGAATTTTAATTGGCAGCTATTAATTTAATTAAACCATCGTCTAAAAAAGTTCCAAAAAGTCTCCATTAACCCATCAAATTACATTCACATCTCTTTTTGTTCGTTATTTTTGGCAGTGAAAACTGGAAGGCATGCTTGGCAATGATCAATATACTCCGAGATTCAAAAAGCAATTAGCTTCATTAGCATATTTGAGATACAACTTAAGTTACTTTCGTTATATATTTTTCAATAATCATATAATCCATTTTCTTTTCCCCCAGATTCCAATTGGATCACAATTTAATATCATGCCTGAGACACGTTGTTCGTATTTTAAAGAACAGAATTCCGTGCTGTCAAATGGACTTGGCAATCGTCGCAGACACGAACAGGCTTGGCCGATGATGGCAAAGACATTGTATTGTCCGAACATGTGTTACAGAATATTTCTCCGCAGTTACGGCAGTGATGCTGGGAAAGTAAGATCATTTAACTTTAACATTATGAAATTTATGACATTTTATAATCAAATCAAAATTTGTAATAGCTGCACCATCTCCTTTACTTACCCTCCTCCTTGTCATGTTGAATTCTTTGGTGCATGCTTTACATTGCTTCACTTCTTTGTCAGATGCCCACTGCCCGTCTCCTTTAATTCTAGCATTTGCTTCTTCCTTTAGATCTGCAACTTGAAGCTTGTTTATCCTAAGTTCATTACCAAGCTCTTCTAAAGTTTGTTCGTGCTCTTTGCATTTCTCTTTCAATTGATAGTACTCTTCTTTTAATGCCGCAAATTTCTAGGAATGAACACGGCATATTTAAAAAAACGTCAAGTCCTCTATATATACTAGAATCTAAATGTCAGGGTCTCACTGAACAATCCATTTCTAGCAATTGTATTCTGCTTGGAGATTGCTCTTTTTCAGACAGCAATAGACTTTTACTCTCAATACTATCTCGACCAAGCAAGGATATTTATATCAGGAAATTCTCTTTTTTGAGCAATATTATGAGACTTAGGTAAGTTTCCCAATTCTTTTGTGAGTTTCAAAAGTTGTCTGCAAACTTCTTAAATTTAATACCCAACTTATTCCATGAAATTTGAATGAAAAGAAGTAATAAATTTCACACAGGAACTTACAGATGCGACAGGTTTCAGTTGACTTAACTCTTGATGTAGTTGTGATATTTTTTCCCTATCTTTCACCATCGTATCTTGAAGAGAAGTTCGCCACTCGCGCTCGATCTTCATGTCGCTCTCAACGCACGAACTTTTCGCATCTTTTTCGGCCATCTCCTTGGCTAGTTTATGTTTGTTTTCGGCCAGCACAGCTCTCTCGCTCTCACACTTTTTGTACCTAATTCACGATGATGGAGGGCAGGAAGAAAAAATAGGATTAACTCAAATCGGAAAAATTGTGTGCGAATCAGGATCTTCAGATGTGAACGAAAATAATGGCAATCCTAAAATTATGGCTGAGTGGCAAATTTCAGTAAGCCAAAAAAATTAATCCTGGGTAAAATAAAAATACATCATGCAAATCACCTGCGCCAATTTACTTTAAATAACTTATTTATTTGATTATTAACTCTTTGGTACAAGCGTAGCATTTAGTCAAAAATGTATAAATTCATTAAGTTGCAGTAAGTACTAAGTAATTGTATCATTTTAGTAAGCATGTGGCAGCCTGCACTGTAGGTTTGCCAATATCTCCAACTGAGTCATCCCCGACGCATTGATTTTTCATTATCACTAAATATAACACTTATCTGTACACTCAGCAATGTTACAAAGTATGACTTATAAGGTTAAAAGATTGAACTTGTAGATAGAGTAGGTATCTATGTTCAGTACAAGATGAGATCTTTCAATTTTCAATAGAAATCCTTAGACATTTTAAATAGCGCTCTCCAATTAGCCCTTACCATTCCCGTTTCAAAATATGACATGCAAGACCTTACGGATAGCCCAAAAAAGCTATCAGAGATTGTTAACAAAAACAAACTTGCTTTGTACATAAAATGGCTTGTAAGAAAGTTAATCTAATGTTCACAAGTTAGCATATATATGGGAGGTGCATGAGCATTTACAAATAAGCCAACACCACAGCAATAAATTGTACATACTTTTCCTCCATTTTCTGTAGAGTATCAGTCATGGCAATGGTTTTCGCTTCCAATTTACTTATCAACTCCGTTTTGTGTTTGAGTGAACTCTCACACTCCTGCAACGTGACAATAATTGAGTGACTTTTAACATATGTAAGCTAAATGGATTGGCACAATAAAAATATCTGCTGCTCTACACATTTTGCCATCAGTGCTGAATCGAAATTTATTAGTTTTTAGGTGGTAGCTGCTGTTGATTTAGATTTCCTTTTTGAGATGATTGACCCCCCTTTTCCTTCTCCTTTTCTGCATCCTTCAACAAATGATTGTATTTCTCGAGGTTGTTCAAGATTTTACCAATCTGACTGGTCTTCACTTGAAGCCGGCTAACAGTCTCACCCTTCTGAATCAACTCTTCTTCACATTCCTAAAATACCGAATGAAGTAATAGTTTGGTTAGACATAAAAAATGTATGGCACATGTGAAAGTAGGAATTCAATTCTCTTGAAAAAACTAGGCAATAAAAAATATTGCCCATAACTAAGTAATTACTAGCTAACTAAAATTAGTAATAATTAGATAATCAATTGCAATATTACCTATTCCAAAATATCTATTTGGATGAGAGCTTGGTCAATGGGTACCAGATATTCTACCTCTTTGGTCCTATTATTATTTTTAGTTACAGCTTAGGTAATAAGTTTTAATGACACTGCTGACTGCTGTCATCTTCCAACCTCTTCCTCATTCCCTAGTCACAATGGTTTTGTTTATTCGTCCTTTTATGTTATCCCTGTCTGAACGTTAGGCAAAGTTCCATCGCTTGGACTGCAAGCTTTTAGCAGGTCTATATTGATTGCATCAAAAGCCATTTAAATGCACTCCCTGTTACCAAACACCCATGCCAAAAAGGTACCTCTCCTGTATTGTAAGCTGCTTAGAGAATGCTTTCCCCAAGAATAGTAACCGGATCAAGAAGACCATGAATGATACATGAACCATGATACATCCATAGTACATTACAACAAACAAAAGGAAATATTGCCCTCATGTAAAACAATTTTATCTATTTGCCACTGATTAACTTACCTGTAATTTCCTGTACATCTCCAAATTGATCATCTTGATGTCATCTAGCTGCCTTCGTAGGGAGATTATTGTGTCTTGCTTCTCGTGAATGTCCTTTTCCAATAATTTCATGGCCACCTCATTCTCTGCTCTGAGACTGATCTGCAAATAGTAATAATTCACATTTTGTTTTATTTTCTTGTCCAGGAAAGTTAGGAAAAACAAGAACTCATAAATGTCCTTAGAAATAATAGAAGTTTACAGTGATCCATCGTGCCACGGCCCAGGGTGCAGTCATCAAAGTGTTTTGTGCATGTTTTAGAGATGCAGCAAGGTAAACCATAATAAACCATCAAGAATGTTGCCAGACAATGAGTATCACCTACTCAAAAATATGTCCGATTTGCCATTCAAAATTTGTCAAAAGTATTATTTCCTCTAGAGTGCATCAATTTACCTGCAGACTCAATTCTTTTTCTGCCTCCATTCTCAGTCGTTTCTCATTCTCCAGCTGTTGCCGGAGTTCCTCGGCTTCTGTCATCGGTTCAGACTTTGATTTTATATGCCTCACTTCGCCGCCTCCTTGGTCCATTCGATCGCAGTTGTCGTCCATACCAAGGTCCCCTTTCAGGTGAATGTTTTCCTCGCACAGAGACAAGATGCTGTTCTTGGAGATGGCCAAGTCTTCTTTCATGAGAGCATTTGTAGTGGTTAGCGATTCCACCTTACTCTGGAGATTCTGCACCGTTGCCCTGGAAATTAAAATTTGTTGTTTAAAAACAAAAATTACTGCTATTATTTTCAGGCCAGTTTTTGGGCATGTTTTAAATGTGAGCGTACGTTAGATGTCTGTTCAACTCCTCAATGTAGTTCTTTTGGTCAAGAACAGCTGTCATGTTGTCGGGATCACATTCCCCCTCAGAAAATTCAGTGGGATGATTATGTGTCGATCGTAAATAAAGAGAGAAATCAATGACACCCTGCTGGAAGTCCAGATCTTCTTCCTAGATAAACAGAGGGCATTTGCACATAAATTCACATGCACATAGAACTATCACACAACACCTATCTAATATAACTATTAGCCTAGACTACAAAAAAAAAGCTCTGAGAACCCCTAAACTAATATAAAAAAATCCCCCAAAAATGATGACTGACAAATCTCCAAATTTAGTGACCATCCTTCATGAGCTATCTTTATTCATATTACCACACACATCAATGTGGAATACACTCTTCAGTATGTGATTGGTGCAAACTGTACTAGTACTACTGTACTAGTACTGTACTAGTACTGTGAAAATAATTAGTACTAATTCGGCACTAACTCCTAGCACCATCAGGTAAGAAAACTTGCATATGGGGTTGCCTACGCACCTCAGATTATCTCCACTTCCACTTAATTACATAAAATCAAAAATAGGTAGTGATAACTGCATGTAAAAATGAACATACTTAGAAAAAAAAGCAAATTTATAAGCTCAAGTCTGCCAAGTGAAGGTGAACTATCAATTTCATCGATAATAGGCTATTATAATAAGCATACGCATTACAATAAGGCTATCTACAAACAACTTTTCATAATAATGATAATTGTACTTTAAAGTTAAAAATGAGCTCCAGCAAAGACGATCAAAGATCTGATGCATCCAATTGCAACCGTACCTTCACGCACAAGTTGCAGTCGATCACGTTCAAGCCAACCAGCAGACCCATTATGACAATCGACTCGTCACTCATCATGAGGGCATCAGGTTCGAAGAAATCGCTCAAAAAATCGTCTTTGTGGTCGATGAGAATTTTTAGATAATCAGCGAGTTTCTTCTGCATGAGAGCCAGCCGTAGCCATGCCCGTGCTCTGCCCATATGTGTTCTGAAGCACAAACAAGGGCTGTGTTAGAAGTTTGGTCATTAATATGAGTATGGAGCTGTTGAAAACAAAGAAATAAGCAAAAACATTCTAGACGAGTCAAAAATTTGTTTCTGTGTTCTTTTCAGTATCTGGTACTACCTACTTGGACCTACTTGGTCAATAACATAGTAAGGTGAACAATACAGTTTAATACCACAATGCTCTACTGTCAATTTTGTCAAGCCCTAAACACATTGGCACTCGCTTGCTAATGGCTGTCAGCTAACACCGACAAACTTAAGGCGCCGTAACTCAATAACTCGACCGTAACTCAAAGCAGCTTAACAGCTCCAAACCAAGCTTTAAATTGGTAGGAGCACTACCATCATTTTCCACGGCACCCTGCAATACTAACTCAAACTTAATTCCAAATTGAAACCAAGTTGTGGTACCGGAGGCAGGAGAACTACCACCACACAACCGCACAGACCAAAACTGTCTGTATCACATTTTCCATCGTGTAGCATGGATACATTCTCATTACCGAAGCAGGCATTGTGGAGTGTCATTAGGGCTTGATTAACAGGTGGGCACTGTGGTACCAGGCATTATATGAAGTGGGTATGAACTTAAAAAATGTCACTAAGATTGAACGTCAGAGTTTACTTTTCTTTGTTTCGGGAAGTCCACCACAAGCTGCCAAGCCTTGCGGCATCTCGAGAGTGGAAAGGGAGTGGGTAAGAACATGACTATGCTCTTTTGATGGAAAAACAGTCTGAGAATTTGCCTGGAATGGTTGTGCGAAATCATATCATGGAAACCTGCAACCAGGATAGCCGGTCACTGAGATTGAACCCAGGACTTCCCGATTGCAAGGCAGGTGTACAAGCGTGCGGCTAATGTGCTCAGCTATGTCCTTACTTCAGAAAAACAACAATCAATCAGAAGGTAAAATATTTTCTAAGAACGCAGCTTCTTGGAACTTAATATCATAAAGAGTAAATGGCGCTCATGGACTGTCAATAGCAAAAAGACTCTTACCTTACAGTCGGTAGATCTCTAACACTGGATGTAATATCTTGTGCTTCAATAGCATATTTCTCCACGAATTGCAGAATATCCCAGAGTTCCTTTTTGGGTCCCAGCAAACCTTTTTTCGGCTTTAATCCATGCCGCAACACATGTTCTAGCACTATGAAGAAATGTTGCAATGGCATGTGGTCAGAGTCTAAATTTCGGCCAAATTTCAACGACGTCTCAATCAACTCCTTGACGATTAGCTTCGATATGTTTACTAAGTTACTGCGTTCTATGATGACGGGGTCACGAGCTGGAAAAATAATTTACACTTATTATTGAACCTACCTAGTAGATAACTTATTATTAATAAATTAGGTACCACTGATCACTCAGCACATGAGCTCAGATGGTACATGTAAAAGAGGAACCTGTTCCAGGCTAGCTGCTGAAGTCAACTGCCTACTTACTAATTTTAAATTCATTTTTAGTACAGGTAATTAAAAAATATGTTCACAAACTGCTACACTCCTGGCTTAGTGGGCAGGGGCAGGGGCTAAGTACTTAAGTTACATTACAATCATAAATCTCATATCGAGTCCTGATTTACGACAACCGGTTTCCGTAACTGTTTAAACAGCTGCTTAATTTGAAATTTTATGAACTAATGACGGAACTTAAGTACGCTGTCCACCAAACATACTTCAAGGTAAAGCTCCATTTCAGAGCATTCCCTCTGTACCTTCGGAGTCCAATCTTAAATCCGAATAGTGATTTATATTTCACACAAATGTGGCTGTAGCGTACCTACCAGGTAAAATGAAGCACCCTTTTCTTTGGCATGGCTGCTAACCACAAGTATAACTACAACTGGGGCCCTTATTAATAAATTTTCTTGCTGCGAGAAAAAACAAGACGAGAACTCCAGTCTATGATCACTATAGAACTACAGTCTTTAGTCACAGTTTAGTCTTTATAACACTATTCTTAAGGGCCAGACAAATGTTTACTCGATACCATATAGAGTTATCGTCTTATCTTGCAGCAAGAAAAGTTATAGAATAAGGCTTCTGGGGTGCGATTGTGTAATTTAATGTTCTCAAAGATATATCACTCGTTTTCTTTGCCTTACCCATTGAGTCATATCTAGGTAGGTATTTACAGAGGAAACGAACGATACATCCCCGGGAAATATTTAATACAATTATCGCTTTGCTGGAATCACCCAGATAGCTACTAGCCCTAAGAAACAAAACGAAATCTACAAGAGAAATAGAAAAACTCATACCAACAGATTGGATGGGCTCTTCGGGGGAAGGAGTTGACGGTTGGGATGTCGGTTCCGGCGCATTGTACTCAACATCATGCAGTTCTTTCAGGCAGAGCCATTCCCCATCCACCGAGACCCGAAAATTACACAGGTAGATGGTGTCCTGTGCACCCGGCATCTCCTGGTCTATCATCGTTACGCGCATGGAAGGGCCGGGTGTGCAGCTATTCAGGTGACGATAAATCCACGCCCCGACCAATACACACCTAATTTTTTTTAATTTGTTTTCTGATAATTTAATATCCCTGGCAAAAAAATAATCCCATTCAAATCCCAACTCTGTAGGTCACGTTATCTTGACCTATCCACAAATATCAAAATTTACTTCAACAATGTTACAAAACCCCACGGAAAACAGCCGGCACCTTATTTCTTTCACAGAGCCACGCAAACAGATTATAGGTACCTATTTTGCAAGTAATTGTGGCATGCAAGATATATGCTTCAAATACAACTGGCAAATGTTGTGATGTTTGTGCCAGAAACTATCCCTAAAATATACCCAGAGTGCCTTAATGTTATTGATTTTATGCCTTCAGCCTGCTGCAGAGGGCACCACCCAGACTGCTTCCCAAAATCAATACCGACATTCAGGAAAGGGAGAGCTCTTCTGCTCTTGTTGGCATCACTGGACAGTACCAACAAATCATGCTAGGCAGAGGAGGGTGAAAGGAGGCAAAGAAAATGGGTCATGAATGTTGAGATGAGTACGAAGTGTTTGAATCGTTTTCATACCCGTGGATGTAACCGATAGGTAGTGAAGGGAGCTTTGCATAACATTCAGGCCTACGGAGTACGGACACAAACATATCCAAGCTGTTTTAGGTCATAAGTAAACCACACACGAAGACTGTAGAGATACGATTGATATCTTGTAGCTTGTTATCATGTTGAAAAGAAATTACGGTGGGAAATATATATTACCTACTCATTCATCACGATATAAAACGAGAACAGTGAAGGGGGCGTGGTATGTGTCAAAACAACATAACCAATCAGTTAATTACCTGATTGTGTAGGAGAACGCTACGGTATCGACAGATTCATTCATTTTATGCAGTAAAGAATGTCAACTTGTTTAAAAGCTTGTCCACAGCCAAATTAAGTAAACAAACGAATCCACGAAGACACCTTACCTCCGTAGGGATTCCTCCTCCCTGATGGTTTCAATTTTACCCTCGATACCAGCAGATGAGGCCATCGATCTTCTTTTATAGAAGAGGTTGATGATGATCTTGATACATTTCTATAGTTAGAATAGTCCATAGAATCAGTCATGGATGCACTTTCAGTCGGGGATACTGGTGAACCTACACTACTTGCTGCCATGTTTACTAAAATGATACAAGTCAAAGTCAAAGTGCAGACGACAGTGCTTTGCGGAATAGTTTGACCACTTCACTACAGATGGAGTACGGCCTTCTAGCAGATACTTCACCTTTTTGCGCCAGGCTTGAATTGACTTTTCCGTGTAATAATAGACAATAACGAATGTTTTTGGCATTGTTATTAAAATTTTCAACCCCTTAGTTTAATTCATGGTCTTTCATCCCCTTTTAAAATTTCAATCACTTTTTTAATTTAGAAAGTTTGTTGGAAAGCTGATAAGTAAAAGAACAATTATATTTCGCGGTGTTTCAACCATAATATTCCGCATATGAACCCAACCCCCCCCCCCCTCCCCTCACCTCAAAGTTTTCCATCCGCCTTTACAAATCATTTATTTCGTTATTTCACTGAGTAATTAATTCATAAAGCTGCTAATATCGGGGCATCGCGGCATCCTGACGGAGAGCTCTCATCCGCGGAATATAATTAATTGTAATGCTGGGCTTGATCTATACGCTTTTCTAAGTTTCCTGTCTGTGCGTTAATAGAAAACTTGGTTAACACTGGAAGGGCCAGTTTTATTACTTTTCTTAACCTCGAGTTAATTAAGAGGTAATCCTCAGAAACAGAATCAATTCCCTGTGTGGCATGTGATTGGCTGTGGTCATAGTGATGGAAATTTTATCCAAGGAATGAAAGTTGTTAAACTAGCCTTAAATCAATTAAACAACCAAGAAAAGTTTACGGGGGAATCAATGGACGACTAGCGTTCCAGAGACGATCAACATTGGGGGATTTTTAACGCCATAAGAAAAGCATTGTCCCCCAACG
>QKMV01002296.1:0-13640 GCA_003287335.1 Lednia tumana
GGGGGGGTTTTCCCCCTTTCCCCCCCCCCCCGTTCCTCCGCCACTGGTTCTGGTATCAAGTGAAACGAAGCTGCCATCACAACGTAGTTAAATCAACTAACTCTTGCCATCGATATCTAACTCTTCGTTTCGGAAAAATTGGCTGCACCCATGGCTATGAGCTATGAGCTATGAGGCCATGAGCGAGCACTTTCGGCTCGTAGCAGAGCCCCTTGGAGCGTCGTGCCACAAGCCCCTTGCTAACACGTTGGCTCCTTGCAGCGCCACCGCTGTTCATCGAGCGGCTGCCGCCGTACACCGGCGCCCTGCTGAGTGCGCAGCACATCAACATCTCGTGCCGCGTCGAGTGCTCGCCGTGGTGTGCCGTGCATTGGCTCAAGAACGACCAGATGCTGCACCTGGGCGACGGCGACGACAACTCCAGATACACCGTGCGTACCACACCTCACTATCCTCACTATCCACCTGACTATGCTCGGGTAAAAATTAAAAACGCGATTAATTTTAGCACGGAAAGCATTCCTCCTAGGACTTACAATGCTAAACATTGGTCGGCCTGTCGGTCATTGGGCTCATTAGGGGACCATTGTTCTTCGCATTAGGCAAAGGGTTTCGGTCCTTGAGATTTACAGTGGTTTTTCCACCACTTTGCACATTTAGCCAAGCAGGCCCGAACAATATTTACATTGAACTGTTTTCGTTTGGTTTTCTAAAGGAGATGACTATCCTTTTAAAGATTTACTTGGAACGGCCGGTTAGCAAAAGACGGATTGTCGATTTTCGGATGTGATCATTCGCACTGCAATCCGTCGTGTGTTCAAACAATCAATGCGGTTTGAGAATGTGACGGATCGAATCCACGAGCTGGTACACAAGATTTGCATTAGCTTACCTCACCATATGTAGCGGTACAAACTGAAAAAAAAGTTGCCGAATTGTTCCAGGTAGGTACATAATATGGCTGACGATACCAATTGCATTGCGTCACGATATTTCTCGTATTAAGTGTGACCAATTATTATGAAAACACTTGTATTTAACATGTATTGATGAGTGTGAAAATTAAAAAACCAGCACAGTTTGGAACCAGATTTGTGTAAAATGTTTCCAGTTGCGCACTTTTGATATTTCAAGCTTCAAATATGGCCGTCTATGCCGTGGAACCTTACGTTAACAAGCCTGTTTAATGCTTCATTTAAACGGGCTGTCCCATATGTAAATACTTCGGTAATCGGTGATAACAATTACAAGTTTGTATCTAGAATCATCCATAGCCCAACGCTATCAAGGGCCAGCCGTCCCTGACACACTCAGCCCCCAGCCAGCCTAACCTCGGGTTTAATGCGCAGGTGCGCAACACGGTCGTGCCGCCCGACATGCGCAGTAACGACTTCGAATCGGTGCTGTCTACGCTGGTGTGGAACATGTCTGCTTGGCCAGGCGGCCAGCTGGACCGTGTCCACGACAACGCCAACTACACGTGCCAGAGCTCCGGCAACCCTGTCGGCGTCGGCGTCAAGAGCACCACTGTCTTCGGCGTAGAGTGTGAGTCTTTGCATTTGCTCAATTTACGGTCGAGTCTCTTGCGTAGGTGCCAGATGGTGACAATTAACATTTAGGGTATGTGGAATTGTGTAGACTTTCAGAGCCGTTGTTTGATGATATTTTATTTTTCTTGGTGTGTGCTCTGTGCATTCCATTTATAAAACTTGAATTTTTACGACGTTTCGCCTGTGATGGCACAGGCACCTTCAGGTTTCACTTGTTTGAATTTGTTTTCTTTAAAAAGTTTCAAACAAATGAACCAAGTCTACCTGACGATGCTTGTGCCACCACAGGCGAAGCGTCGTAAAAATACAAGTTTCATAAATGTTAAAAACAGAGCACAAACCGAGAAAAATAAAATAACATTTAGGGTATGTGCCTATCTCAGCGTACCCAGTATGCTTCAATGTGTGAGCCACACATTAAACCATCCGAGCTGCCGAAGTTTTCTATTCAAATGCTGGCTCAACCGTTCAAGATAACCTCTGATAGAAAACGAGTAGAGTTTTAGATAAAAATGTAACCTAGGTTGGTATCAACAAATGTATTTTCCTTTGTCTGTAACATATTATCCAAATACGACATTAATTACAATAAATCATCATTTTTGGCATAATGCTCGGATTTTTTGGCCAACAAATTGATACGTGATGCAAGGTAATGTCCGTTGGTTGGTGTATACGACTGCATGGTGTTATGAACGGTTTTAATAAAGTGCATTTTTGGGATTAGTTTTTTTACAAGATTTTCAAGTCACCTTGATAATAGTTGTATTTTTGCACAAACCCACTTCTAGCTACCTCTTATCCTTTTATTCTTTTCAATGAGGCCGGGCTAGTTTTCAAATCGTTGGTATTTTAAAAATACCTTAGAGTAGGAAATTCGCTACCTGGCGTACATTTTTCCTTTCAAAAAGTACGCGTTAGTTATTATTTAAAGAATATTCAAATCACTTCAAAACGTCCTACTTACTCAAGGACTCAAGCCCCGGACATTTTGCTAACCGGGCAAATGCTCTAACCACTGAGTTAAGCAAGGTATGGCATTTCAGAAGTGATTTTAATCTATATGAGTGGTAGATCTCAATTGAGAATTTGAAGCTGGTTTGATTCGTAGTAAAAAGTTAACAAGCTAGCAAAAAGCTTGGCAACCCTTTCTACTTTCCTTTCCCAAAAAAATGTAATAAGTTTATTCGCAATCGTGAACTGCATGTCAAAGCCGTCCTTTTCACGGGTTGTACAAATTTAAGTCACCTGGCTCGTGTCCGCAAGCGATGACGACGACCAAAGAAACCCGCTCTGTACCATTTGTTGTTTGCTCCCCAGATCCGCCCGAAGCCATCGCCGTGTCCAACGCCGTGGTGAACGTTGTCGAAGGGCACGTTCCCGAAAAGGTGCTCTGCAGCGCCAAGGGCTACCCCGAGGCTACCTACGTCTGGCGGCAGGACGACAAGCGCGAGGTGGTTGTCAAGGGCAACGCCCTCAGCCTCAACTACGCCGTGCAACGACGCCACGGCGGCAACTATGTGTGCGAGGCGTCCAACCGGCACGGCAGCGTCGCACAGAAGACGTACATCAACGTTTTGTGTGAGTACGCCTCCGCTCTAGCCTATACCATTGCAAACCCTTGTAGCATCTATCTCCTTCTTGCATCCTGTGGTATAAGTAAGTCAGTTGGTTGACACTCGTTTGCAAAAAATACATCTTCGGAACCGTCTTTCGATACGCCTGCGAGGAAAGATCTTTCGACCTTCGGATAGTCCTAGCGAAGCGAGAGAGTGTGGCCCGAATAGCTCAGTGGTAGAACTCGTCCGGAAATCGAGAGGCCCCGGGTTTGCATCCCAGTTCAACTAAACATTTTTTCCCGCTCGCTTCGCGCCCCTTCCCCAAAACAAAACAGTTTTACGGTTATTTCTAGAACCATAAAAACCTCTCTTTTGGGTTACAAATCTCTACTTAACATATCAAAACCATAGAACATTTGAAACCATAAAATGTACACAAAATAATTGGTGTGTTTGGAACTGAATAAATTACTTGAATCGTAGTTTATATGCAATTCAAGCTTAACATCTTCACTTTGAAGTAAGACCTACCTATTTATTGAAAATGACTGTCTGGGTGAGCTCGTCTTAGCTTGAAATGTTGACACATACATACAATATTTTGCACTAACCAGTAACTCTGTTAGCCTACAACAAACTGTATAAAATATCGCGATTTGAAATCTTGTGCGTTATGTTGATACGGACAATACTCAGTATAGTATTTGTCGAGTCGCCTGACGACTTAGGCATTAGTTATTTTTTCTACACATTTCAAAACAAATGGTCATTCACATGTTTTAGATGATGTTGGTATTTTAATAATAAAAATTTAGATGGTGTCCAAAAATATTTCGCAATAAGAGAGTGTAAAAGATATTTTAATGGAGTAAAACATAGGTTTTTGTTTACACCAAACACTGAAACAACCCCGATAACGTTTGACTTGAAAACAGTTGGAAATGTATGGACCATTAGGCGACCATGTGTTGATGCATACTGTTTGGTCTTGCGCAGACAAGCCCGAGTGCGGGATCACGCAGAGCGAACTGGACGGCAAGTTGGTACTGGTGTGTACTGCGCATGCGAACCCCACGGACGTGGACTTCACGTGGCGCATCAAGAACGACAACGAGTCGCTGGACGAGCAACTGGTGGCCAAACGGGGTCTGCAAAGTCTGCTCACGCTCGAGACGCGCGTGGAGAACTTCCGAACCTACCTTTGCTTCGCCAACAACTCTGTCGGCATGTCCATTCCCTGCGAGCGAGACGTCACCGGTGAGTTGCCATGGCCACGTCCCACCTACAAACGTCACATTAGGATGGTCACAAACTCTTCAGGAAATTACGCTCTTTGAAGTATTTGACGTGACTCTCTCGAGTCCACAAAGGAACTAAGTCTTACTTCGACCAACTCCTAGAAATTGAACCGTTATAATATCAAAAACAAAAACAATCCATAATATGAATTTGGAAACAAGCGGACTTCTCACACCTTAATTGCCAATTTAAATCAGGTTTCTCACACACCATCACCACCTTTGCCAAATTTTACTGCTTTTTTTTGTTTCTGGTAAACGTGCTGCAGCGTACACATTCTTACATGGTCCGTGTTTCTCTAAAACTAATTGTGTCTAGCAAGTTTCGTATAAAATATGCAAGCGTTGGGAAACGGGCCGAAGTTTCGTGGCGTGACTTCTAGCACATTGACTGTTTAAAAGAAGTGGACGTGTTTTCGTTCATGCTTAAAATAAAGTTTGATTTGGATTGATGCAATTGAAATCATTTTGTTACCTGGTTTCAATTTTACAGAATGTCTGTAACCTCCGAAGAATTTAATTCCAAAGAAGCTTGTTTTCTAATACATGGTTTTTATTCTCAGGCCTGGGGGGCTCTTGCGTCAGTACCTTTGTTAGTTTCAACAACAGCTGAGGTTATTTAAACTAGCAATATATTTTTAGGCCCCTGAAGAAGGATGCCCAAACCATCCATTCCCGATGCTTTTAATACCTTCTCTAAATCTTGAAGAACGTTAAGATGAGTTTTATTTAAGTTCCATCTTACTCTCTCACCTTCTCTCTATCTGTACTTACCTTCTTTTCTCCAGTGCATTATAGTTTTGAGTGCTTTCAAACAATTCCAATTACCGTGGACTGCCGGCATTTTGGGCACCATTCAGTAGATTTGAGCTCCCGTCAACCTTGGTCGTGTACAGTTTCGTTTTGACCATCCCATTCCAAAGCCCGTGTGTGCAACTACGCCATCCCATTCCCGGGTTTGCTATTTACATTATTGCAAATAAATTCTGCTTTCCAAGTATTTTTAAAGGCTCATGCTCAGTGTTGACGATTAAGCGCGGGAAATTTTAATAAAACTCTGATTCAAAAAAAACGGATGTACGGAATTTCCTCATGAAATGATCTTTATAAAAAAGTCAACCCAAGTCAAGGTGTCAGTTGAATGTGGTCTGAAGAGAACTGTGCCACAGTTGTTTTCTTCTGCTAAGCTTTGACGTTTTTTAAAAAGCTTGAACGGTGAGCCTTTAAAAATGGATTGGATTTCGGGAACCATTTGAATCTGAGCGCTCTGGTATTGTAACATGACCCATCTCCTCCCAACCCCCACTACCCTCGTGTGACCACGAGACAAATGGCCATCACAGTTTGTAGCTACTTCCAGACTTCTGTATGCCCCATGAACCCCACACTACGCACTGCACCATACACTACTTTTACGATATACGTAAATCACCCTGTATTTAAACACGTTGTACATTCCCTGTGAAACGTCGACCGACTACAAGCGTTTCTTGTCCAGCATAGCAATACTCTTACCGGTGGAAACCATTTTGTTATGTCTATGTGTGTGCCGTAGTGGTTGTTTACTGACTAGACTGTTGTCCGGTGCTTTTAGCCTACCAGGAGAAAAGTAGTAAGTTCAGAGATACAGGTATGGCTGTTTCCAGTAGATGTCGATGAGCCTGACTGTGTTACACAAAGCAGCATGACACCAATTTCTTATTCGCCCTATATACACCCAATGCAGCATCCAGCCTGATTGAACCTAGCTCCGTGCATCTTGGTTTGTCCAATTTTCAATGCCATGGGCCAAATCAAAAAATTTCTTTGAGCGATCTGCAAAGTAAGACCCAACAAAGATGTTTGTTGCTGTTTGGTTTCAGTTAAATTTCAGGCTGGCGATTTAGTCTGGCGGGATGTGAAAATTTCAAACAAAATGTCTGTACTTTCAAGTGTACCGATTATATTCTTGGGAGTTGACCTCCATCGCGAAGCCTATCTGTGTGCTTGCGTTGTTTGGAAAATCAGTTCGTTAAATCCTGGCACCCAACGGGAAACGAACATGGGACTGTAATTTAATGCTCGAATTGTATGGAGTTTAACGAAGCAAGGTTCTTTCGCGGCATACAAATCCATGCTGGTGTCATCGGTTTTGTGCATGAAAATATCCTCACAATTATTTATATTTCTATTAGTTTACACTTCAACGTCTTTCTTCAGTAGATCTCTCTCTTCTCATGTTATGCAAATTAGCATTGCCTTCGATTACGTTGCCGCATTCTTCTTTCCTCCTATGATTCTTGATGTGCCGTGTAATGTTTTGTTATCATTGGTCACCACCAATTAATACGAAATAGGCGATCTACCGAAACGCATCATAAGATTATGGAATATCACTTACTTTTCTGGAGATTGAAACGAAGTTGTCCGTTACTTAGTGTAAGTATGGGTAATTTTACGTTTTATTTTTTCAATTATTATTAAAGTTCATAATATGGTGTTCAACGCTTTGGCACCAAAAATATCACCCGTCCATAAATCCTAGCTCACTGCTATAGAAATTATAATTTGACAGCAAGCTTACGCTTAAGATGCTTATTACTGGCTAAATACGCATTATACAAGACATTATGATAGTAGCTATCACTTATTGAAGGATAATTCATGATGCATTCCTAAATGCAAACGCCTGGGAAACTCTCATGACTGCCAGAAAGCAAGCATGCGCACTCGAGCAGCTGTCGTTATGACAAGATAAGACGCATTGTGCATCGTTGAATGCTGTTGCCTGGCTAGGAAACCAATCTTCTAGAGATTGGTTCAGACTTTCTTGACAACTCTGTCTGTCTTTCAATGCTAAAAAATAGACCAAACTTTCCGAAACGTACGTCATTGTCTCCAGATAATCAACGGAGCTGGGGTTCGAACGGCTGTAACTACTAGGCTAACTTCAAAAATAATCTGTCGTACCCATTTCTTGATCAATATCAGCGTGTGATCATCGGCAAAGAAATGTTCACCTTTCGAAAAGCTCGCTAAATTTCACTTTTAGACTGGAAGGCCGGTGTCACCTGATCTTCAAACCTAGATTATCTTCGAAAAAAATCTGGACGGCTCAAATTCAATTTGATTCAGATCCGTTCTATTTTTGATCTGCAATATTTTGTGGGGTTATCTTTAAAATGTCTCTCATTGTGAGAACGTGGGGGAGGGCGTGCCAAGATATGGATTTGGAAGAGGATCGTGTTCTATAATAATTCGTGATGAGATTTTGGTCTAAGTGGGTTTTGAAAGATCTGGTCCCCGTTTCGGACAACTGCTAGCTAGAAGTACTTCGAATTCATCCGCCTAAACGTAACAGTTGAGAGCTTGATATAACGCCTAGGCCGATCCTCCCCTTGTACAAGCAAGAAGTAGCGTGACTGACCGCTCCCCTCCCCTCCATTCTTAGGTCACGTTGCTGGGTGGTGGGGTAAGCTGGACAACGACAATCTGATCATCATCATCGCCGTCATCGTTGGTGCCATCCTCATGGTGCTCGTCGTATGCGTCGTCATCATACTCGTCTGTCGGAGAAAGCGCGCCGAGGATAAATGTGAGTCAACGCCTCCCCCTCCATGTTTTTTCGGTCCTCCAGCGTTTGAACCGAGACGTTCTTACGAGGTATCCGTCATGGCATCTTTCTAGAAAAATGTTGTGCCAGTATTTGTGCTACCTGTCTCGTAGACCCTAAGTTTGACGTTTATCAAGTGTTCTTTTAAACTAAAATGTGTTACCGTAACGTTAACGATGCTTCCAATGCTAATGTATTAACATAGAACTATGATAGAACGATGTCTGCGCAGTATTGGTATCACTTCTCGCTGCTATGCGCATGGCTGCATTTCTAATCGCTAACGTAATTAACAAGCAAGCCTAACTAACATTATGTTTTTACCTTTCAAATTATAGACAATAATCCCGTGGAGATGGAGGAGAGAGAAAAGTAAGTCTCACTTGGATCAACTACTAAATAAGATTTCAAAATTTTACAACATATTATTACTTATTCTTAAATTATTTATTCAGCCTGCTCTTTTACATGTGAAACGCATTAATTAGTAGCAATCTTGTTACCACGGTTGAGATATTAGAATGGCCTCTCAAGATTTTGCATGCATCTTTGGACATTTTTCTCAATTTATTCTGGTATCCATGTTCTTTTTCTTCTTTTCAATACTTTAACTAGACTTATGACTTAGCCGTTCAAACCTATAATTTTTTCATATTGATTTCAAACCGTCAAGTTCAAGTTCCCAACGGAAAAACAAGTAACTAAGCTTAAAAAAAACTGTTTACTAAACTGGGTGGAATAGTTACTTAGCTGTTGACTCGTGTGAATCATGATCAATGGTATAGGATCCGCTTTGCCACCTTGCAAACGTTAAAATGCTTTTTGCAGCGGCTATGAGAGGTTCGTGATGAACCTCCAGCTGCCCCCGTCGACGTAAGTAGAGCCTGCAGCCTCCAAACAGGACTTCCGTTTGTCGTTTGATCGTTTTGTGTTTTGTTGCGATGACTGTATCGCACATTAGTTCTTGCAAGATTTTATCCAACCATAAATCAAGCATGCGTTTGATAGATTGTCTAAAATTGCTTGTCAGTGTTAATTGTACGAACATGTCTATGTTCATTGCTATTTCATTCCAAATTCAATTGAAAGTCGATGTCTTAGAAAGAAGGGGAGGATTTATTTGATCCACTCTTCAGCTGTCGTCATCAGGCTGCTTTTGAAGGTAAAATTAATATAAAGATTGTTACTATTTTAACGCTCCTCACCTCCAACCAGTTAATTTATAACCTGAAATAAGTTTACCCAATTTGTCGTCCTTTTGCGTTTTCGACTAAGTCATAAGGATAGTGATTTTATTTCTTAATATTTTTTTTATTTCTTTTCCTTCGTTTTTATCCACCTTGATCTAACTGTAACTTCAATAAATTCCGGCCAAGAAAAGAAAAATAGACAGAGAACTCTCTGAATTAAAAGATTGGGACTGTGAATACCCAACTTGCATTCAATTGGCGTTGACTATTTAGCCGAGAGAAAATACGGCAATCACAACTCAAGTAGCCGTAAGTGGGTATATCTATTATTTTTAGCCTCCATTAGGGGATCATAGTTAGAGAAAGAAGCAAGAAATATAAGAAAGATATAATATAGAAAGAGAGCAAGAAATATTTTGGCGCTCCGAGATCCAAGAAACCACAACCATGTGATTCTGAGACGTTTTTCTTGCAGTCGTTACATATTTTAGGAAGTAGATCGAAAAACTCCCTTATTGTAAATGGACACAAATGGAAAATTTTAATGCTCCTGTCGATAAATATTTATAGACATCAAGTAAAACTATAAGAATCACAGCTGCTGTGCTTTGTATAGGGGAGAAAACCTCTTGCGCCAAATTAGGCACCAAATTTGAGAGTGGAAACTCACAATGTGATCTCTAGAAGTGATCCCTTACGTTAAATTTTCAATTATTTTTAGAACCTCACAGTTGAAATGACAACTGAACTCTCCCCTACATTAACACCCTTACACCCCCTTACCCCAAATCACCCGAAGTCCGTCCTCTAACCTACACCTGCCAAATGCATGGGCGCTTGCTTGCGTGTGTGTGTGTGCGTGTGTGTGACCGCGTGTTCCGTCAGTCCTGAAGGGGACTCGTCAGACTCTGCGCCGCGCGTCGGGGGGGTTGGCGCAGGCGCTGGGGGTGGCCCGGTGCACAGGTGGCCGCTGCGCCCTGGCGTGCTCGTTCACGTGAACGGTGCGCACAGTCTCAGCGCGGCCCGTCTGCCCCCTGCGGGTGGCGCGCGCATCTCGGGTCGCAAGCAGCGCTCGAGCGGTAAGCAGCGGAAACAGCAGCGACAACGCGCGACGAGCATGAACGAAGCCAGCCAACAGCATACGCGTGCGCAGCGCATCAGGCAGATGTTTGCCGGCGACGCGGCCAAGACTTACCGCTGCGACACGCTGCCCGGCGTGTTTCACGGCAAGGCGGGAGGTAAGCCCACAACACGCCCCCCAACTTTCCCCTGTGATGACAGCAACACGAACAGGTTATTTATCACATTCACAGGCTTCACAGCGCAGTTTCGGGTATACCTATTCAAATTTTGCACGAGGACTACTGGCGTATAGATAAATGTAGAAATGTTGCCATCTTCATGTACCAGCAGGTCTTAAAGCCTTTTGTAACGTTCTATTTCAATTCCAAAAGTAAAATTTTGAAATCATAATGAAGAGAATTTAAATATTCAACATTTATATTAACCTCTGGCTTCCTAGTTCGTAAATTTTTAAACATCTTATACACAAAAACAGATCGCGGCTGGCGTAGGAAAAGACACTTATTTTCTTGCAACGTGGTAAAAAATGACCTACTACGATCGGAGATTGGCCTAACTAGCAAGATATAAGAAGGAATCAGGGAGGCTTAATTACACCGTCCTTCAAACATTTTTTAGAATCCCAGAAATTGGTTGCTGTGGGCTTAGAGATGGGATTAATGCGAAGGTCACCTGCACAATTCCGAGCCAATCATGGAGTGTACGATAAATTTTGGCTTTAGTATTCCGCCGTCTGCATACCAAACAGTACAAAATTACTAGAGGACAGCAGTCCTCCAAAGGTGGTACCAAGAAATTTTCCGTTAATTCCGGAATGTCGACAGGTTTTGAAACCAGTACGTACTTTCTGTTGTGCGTATAGCGCCATGCATGTGTGTGTGTAGGTACCTCGTACTGCTAGCTAGCTGTATGTGTTTGTATTTATGTTTTTTTTTGCGTGTTTTCTGACTGCATGGCTCTTGTGGTAATTTTTGTCCGTAGTCGTTACTTTCAAGAAGCTCGACGCGCCGATGGGTAACGGAGTTTCCCGAAAGAGGAAAAAGCCAGGAACAGGTCAGTAGTAGCGCTTGGATACGATTTGTGTAACCTGAACTTGCATTTCGCGTTCATTGTTATCGCTCACATTAAAGTTACGTGTTATTAGAAAAAACGTGATTGTCGTTTAATTGTTTCTACTGTTATAGCTTTAGACTTGTTGCAAAGTGTTTTGATTGAAAGTAAAGTGGGCTGCTTCGTACTTTAGCAATAATATCGTTAACGCTAGTAAAAAATCACCAAAAAACTCAAACTTATGGCTTTACAAATTTTTTGATATATACTTACTCGTATCTTATCAGCACCAACCAAATAAGTCACACGGCAGGAGTGATAGAAACTTCTGGAGCTGTTAGGGAGAATGTTAAACTGGACATATTTGCGAGTTGGCACCGGTTTTTAGTTGCACAGCGTTGCGGATGTGATCGCATGTCAATCTTCACGCTGTCGAAGCGAAAATCGCGGAGCAACGTCGTGAATATTTTTATGTTCAACGTGTCAATGCTCGTGCTTTCTCTGTTGTTTAGTGAGAAATGTCAACGCAAGCACCTAGACCGTGATTGCACTTGGCCCTAGCGACAATACGGACACCTTTAACACCGACACCTCTTTTGCTCCCTGCAGATCCAAATCCATCAGCTACCAAAGATAAGTCTCTGCAAGACTCGGGCGCTTCTCCAGACGACCTTCTGCAGCCCGACGGCGACAAGGCCTTCTACGAGAATCTGCCCTTTTTGGGCATCCAACCGCCCCCGAACAAGGTACGCCCCCAGCCCCCTAGTCCCACCTTTCCACCCGACCAAGCCACGCGCAGTGAAACCTGACTACTGGCTGCATTCGGCTTGCAACCGCAAATATTCCGCGCTTTCGGCCCGATTAACGTGAGACTTGTAGCCTCACATCCAAAGCCGCTAACATCTCACACTATGGTCCCTTAAATTCAACCCCAAAGTGCAGGTACGTCCGAATTCTGTTAAACAACGGATAGCAATGCTGGGAGGAATCGTTTTTTTTAACTTCAAATTTTTTTTATTACGTATTTTTATTGGTTTATAGTTGTGTTTATGAACGATCTTCTGGTAATTTATGCTACCAGTAACAAAGTGGTTAATGCGCCACTCTGGATATGTATAACACCTTGTTCAGTCTATCCGTCAGTGTGATCAATTGAATATTTTGTTATTTTTTGTATGCATTTCCCATTCGATGGAACTAGCAATATTCCCCCTCACTTGAAATTCTTGTTGTCAACTCTTTTCGTTTGTTTATTTGCCAATGTTTCCTCCTTTAGGATTCTCTAGACACGGGCTCTCTTATTTTTGAAACTGCTGTCTAACACAAAGCATCGTCTTAACTTTATTTGTTGATGTAAGTTAATTATTTTTTATTTTGTTTGCAAATTTGGAAGCATGCTTGCGAAGAGTACATTTTAATTTTCTTGCCGTTTGGCCAAAGCATGGACAATTCTTTTTCATTGATCCCTCGCTCCCACGCCCGTATATAGAACTAATCCGTGGTGTTATCATCTCGCTACGTTACCTCCTAAACGCTTCAGTCGGACTCTAGCGGCTCAATGGGCATACTAGCACATGGCTGTGGCATGATTCTAAGTCGAACCCAGTATCTCAGGTTTCACTGGGTTTTAAAAACTAGCTTTCAATTACGAGAGTTTCCAGCCCCTGTCGCTAGACAGCACGATGCGCATGCACTCGCGGCATTGGAAACAGATACCTAGCAAATGTTACCATAGCCACAGCATGGCCCAGTGTTACTACATACTACCCCACTGATAGTACGCACGCTCCAAAAACCACAATATAGCAGACTGGAAGCTAGATCTGGAAGCCCAACCTTACACGAGGTCACCACTAAGCTCGTTCGGTGCAAAGCTACCTATTTGCAAGCCGCCAGTGCCATACTTGTCACAATATAGCAGACTGGAAGCTAAATCTGGAAGCCCATTCTTACACGAGGTCACCACTAAGCTCGTTCGGTTCAAAGCTACCTATTTGCAAGCCGCCAGTGCCATACTTGTCACAATAAAGTATTTTGAAAGTTTGGTACCTTAGGATCTTCTTGCTAGGTCTCATGGCAGTAACGCTCGAAGTCAAGTTAGCTTGAATTTCACTACGCCGAGTACAAAAGTCATGGTCAAGGTTTAAGAGTGCTTAGCATAGAAGGGTTTTTAATGGGCTGCCAAATTTCTAACCCTGATAAGACCGTGATATCTAGAGCTGTGAGTTTTTTTTTATTCTTGAGATGATAGTTTAATAATGCCTGGCCACTTTTCAAATTTCCAAAATTTGAACATTTTCAATTTTAAAATAAGGGTC
>QKMV01002298.1:0-13638 GCA_003287335.1 Lednia tumana
AGATAATATTTGAAATGTGTACAGTTTGAAGTCGTATAAGTTGCACAACATTGTAACCAGAATACATTGTCAAGTGGTAGGAATTTTTATGATTGGAGCTTAATTATCTATATTACTATATATAAATGCTTCACGTGTTAAAAGTCATCACAAACGAGAAGAAAAACCTTAATAATTTCAACGTTAGTGACGCGATGTCTGACTGCATTTATAAGGTAAAACACATAACGAGCAGTAAACGTCAATTCCATCGAAAGTTTACGACATCAAAATGCAAATTAGGTTCGCACTTTTTCCGAGAGCACCTCTTGATCTCCCGGAGCGCAGATTTCTGCCCCTCGAGCGCTGAACAATAAACTACCGCCCGTCCCAGCACGCGCTCAACTACAGCTACCGACTTAATAGAAGGAAAAAAGTTACACTGACATCTTGTCAGGTTTTTAATAAGCTATTTTCTATATCTGAAATTTGAGGAAGGTGAACTGTTCCTACGAAATGAACGCCATGGTGAAATAATCTCAAGTTGAACCACTAGTTGTGTAAATATCTAGGTCTTTGGCGACGATTTACAGGCACTAAAATAAAGTTCGTGTAGAAGTTTATTTGCCAACATTTATTCGGACGGCCTTCCAAATGAGTATTTCTACAAATCTTTAGACTGGTGGACGTGGAGACATTTTGTCCAGAAAAATAACTGTTTGGTAACTGTTATGTTCTTCTCTCATGTTAATATGGTACTGACTTTTTTTCTCGAGAGAGGGTATCATTATATAGATACGCCTGGCAGTTAAGACCTAACTTATTATTTGAAAATAGAGTTGACTGGACCCTGAATGTGCTTTATTGTGGACTTTTAGTATAATGGTTATTGTATAACTCACATAGAGCAAGGCATTCCACGTTTCTGGGATTCCAAATAGCTCCAGACAAAGAATGCTTTTAGCTGTGTTGATGGCTAACCAGCAGTTGATAAAATGAATTGCTTCGTTTGCTTCATTAGACATCCATAGGTAAGTAGACCTTCGGGAATAAGGATCACCTCACATCGGCCTTAAATTAGAGAATGTCAAAAAGTACATGCAAATCATGATCCTGATTGTCATTTCAAACCTTTCAAGACCAAGTTTTCCATCACCATTTAAGTATCATTGCCAACATTATCATAAGCAATTCATATTTAGTTGCGAATTATAAGTATGCTGAATGCCACTCAGACAGAGAGCTGTACAGCATAACTAAACGACGTTCAACGATATTATCATTATTATATTCACATGCAAAACTTCGTGTCAAGGGATCTCACTATCGCGAAAAGGTGTCGCAAGGTGTGACAAAACGCTTGACAATCACATTCCATTCCTAGGAGATGACGATCTCGCTACAGAGGCTTTATAGAAAGAATAGATTTCTCACGTCGAGGCGCCTGTGGACCGCTTATTTTCGACTCGCCCTCCATGTGCAGCCTATAAAGATATGAAGAATAGGTCGAGTTTAGAACGGAGTCTTCACCTTCGGTTTACAAGCACAACACTGGTGCATAATGGGTATGAGTACTCAAAACAAAAGTCGCAACTTGATTCGATAATAATATAATACAAGGAAACCTAGAGGATGTCGTAAAAAGTAAGTTAAACCACCTTGGATCTCTCTTAAGGTTTGAGAATTCCTCTTACAAATCTTTGTTAAAATTCTCACCAGAGTCAAGATTATACCACAAGCAGTCGTGACAACCTTTACATTCATTGCCAAGGGTGGGAATCATGCAGTGGGACCATAAGGAGAGCCGATTAACCCTCTTCGAAACTGATAGTAACTCTTTTTATGACCTAGAGGTGTTAATTTTTCAACGTTCAAAGTAAAGAAGGTACGCCCTCGATGCGAATGATTCATCTATAAGTCGGTTTGACGTGTGAAAAAATAAAAAGTTAATCCAGACAGACCTGGACATTTATCATAAACTTGGCTGAGAATTGAATGTCACGTTCGAGCACCGAACGTAATGGAAGTGGAAAATTGGCGTCTGCTTGAAAACTATCTGAACAATATCATGGACATATGGGCAGCATCCCGTTATAGAGTTCCATGGACATGGGACATTATCACGGACATTATATTGGGCTGTGGAAAGATATTTGGTTTCGTGTAATATATTTTAAATAGCAAAACTACCTTTGCTAGATTGGTATTTGGTACCTAGAAAATGGAAAGTCTCAAATATGAACGTTTCTCCAAACGAGTATTTCGATAAATGTATATCTACTAGGAAGACTTGTAGTTTCTGCCTGAAATTTTTGAATGAAAACTGTTCGACGCTAAAGCAACAGATGTTCAATGACACCAGTATGTAAATTAGCAGTCAAGCTGATTGTCCACCTAACTAAAAGGTGTCGTCTAACAGGTTTAGGAGTTAGTTTACCTAACTTATTAATTAGGTAATTCGTCGAAAGATTTATTTAAGAATTAGTGTCATGCCAATTACAATTACCCATTGATCGTTTAAATGCAGCCGAGGATTTATATTCGATTTAGTAGATCTCAGCGTAAGAAATAATCGATCGGGACGATACAAAAAGACAAGGCAACATTATATATATAAAGCTGATCACGATCTACAGTCAGCACTTCCCTACTTTATATTTCAAACCTATTATTTGGAAATATCATCCTTTATAATTCTGATACAAACCATATATTTTCTTTTCCGAGAAACAAATAAATTACATTTCCTTAGAAGGCGTGTCAATTTATACAACAAATTCACCCCTTATTATTAGTTTCCACCTATATCAAGTAGGTATATCATCTACCAATATTTTCCTGTAGCAAAACGAAATATAAGATACGCCGGTGGTCCACGATTCTGCTCTCGAGCTCAAAGCGCCACTGGCCAAGATGGAAGATTGATTGATTCTCGTAAAATATTTAATCCAGAATCCAAGAAAATGGAAACCATCTGTTCGGTAGGTGAACCAAATACCGCATCATTTCCTCCTCTCATCTTCGGGCACAGTGAAGCTCAACCAAAAGTTAATAAGATGTTGGAGGTTACACTTGAGTTATGAAGCTGAGCTCCTGTTTCATAACTTCCTAAGATAAAGGCCAGTGTCCGAGTTCGATCTCTCGCTAGGCCATTGGCCCGCCCAAATCCACGCACGACGCAAGCTCAAATATATTCCATTCCTTCCAGCTGCTGCCGGTTAGTGCCTTCGTCTCGCGAGGTGCCAAAATACAAATACTCTCGGACGTGAATTAATTTATGTCTTTTGATGATTTATGATGAAATTCATACCTCTTACCTATTATATTGGCTACTTTTGCGACAGCCAGCGCATTTCCAACCGCAAGAATTGCCCTGCCCATCATGTGTACAACATAACGATTTTCGCATCGTGTTAACTCTTATCTTTTACACTTGCTTCGAAGATAAACTTGTCGAGATAAGCTTCTGTGACTGGAGAAGAAAATTGCTTGAAAACTTGACTATATGATCCAGGTTTCAAAGATGATGGTCAGTCGAGACGCGTACAACGAGGGCAAAAGAAGATACACGTCGTTCTAATGAAGAAGTGCAGCTACTGCACTAGACAATAATGGCGTAATTGAGCTCTAATGTGCATTTAATAATACAGTTATTTAATGCGTACTTGTAAATCAGAAAACGAGTTACACTGCCATTCATTTTAATGCGTGTTGCACAAAGAAAATATGTTAAACACATAAATATAATGTAAGAGACGAATGTTCTATATCTAACTATTTTTGTTTTACGTTTTAGAATTATTTTTTACTGTGAATTGAGTCGAAGAAATAGTTCGATGTTAGTTGAGGTCTGTTGATCTCTTTGTTGTCTTGGACAAACCATGTGGAACGAAGAATATCATAGTAGGGACGGCGGATCGCTCACACTATCAACTCGGGCATCGATGAGGTGTTCCTGGTCTGGTGACAAATGCAATGCGCTAATGCCTGACAAAAGACGGTCGAGCGAGGACAGAGACAGACTTGGCAATGTGCATCGCGACGACGCCGTTTGCACAGTAATTATATTGTGAATTGTGTGCTTGAACAATAATGTGATTTATACAATGGTTCAATGCCACATCGTAGGTAAGCTTCAGTGATTTGCTACAGCTCTCCGTTCACTATACAGTAACAAATAAATGCTAGTTGCGACTTGCGAGGTTATATTCGATCGACATAAGAAACCAACACACGGGTCATTATTTATATTTTGGAATATATCTAGGATCATGGAATAACAAATCAGGCATTAAAATCTCTAGCATTTTTCAAGGATCCGGTAAAATTCACCGAACTTTTTTTAGCACACCATATGTATAAACACACAGTCGACTTTTGTGAATCCTGTTGAAGAATATCATGAAGTCTTGGGGGATGGTCCAGCCAAGTCTCGGGAGATGTTGATTATGTCGATACATGGGCATGACATAATATTTCTAGATCCCCGAAAGATCCCTAAAACTTCAAAGACCTGACCTTGACGGGATTTTTTCTGAAGGGAAGCACTTTTTTAATCTAGTTGATCTAAGATTGTTTGGAGCTGCTATATGCACCAATTACAAAGACACAAATTATTACTTTTCATTAAAGTCATACAAGAACCCACACGTACTCTTTACGTGAATATACGTGAATGCGAATAACTGCAGTCATGATGAGTGCCAAGTCGATTTGAACAAATATTATCGATGAAAATGCAATTACTATAAAAAATGTAATTGAAATTTCAAAATATAATAACGTTGGTTTACAATAGGCGTTTAAAAACTATCAAAACAAATGATTTGTTTTCGCGGAAGGTTCTAATCGCGTGAGCACAGCTTCTCTCGACGCCGTACCAAAGTGGAGCATTACTCAAAGCTTTACGTTTTTAACAAATAAAAAAATATTTACTGGTTCCTAACACCAAAGCTGTAATTAGGAAGATTGTGCAAAAAATGATAGCAAACACTTGGGCCAACGTAACTGGAAATGGTTCAAATCCGTTTTTAAAGTGTATGTCCGTAACCTATATGATACCGTCAAAAAGGCGTATATATAATACAATCTTTGACACCATCCCTCGGTACGGCTGCATCCAGTAAAACGTTTCTTTGAAACTATAAAACCATGGTTACACTGTGTGTTGTTGAAACCCGAGTCTACCACAGATGAAAAGGAATGGCTGCAGTGTGCGACATTATTTGTAGTATATACTAAATATTACTTCGGCCATAAGTTGTGGATCAAAATTATTTCATCTTCAAACTGTCTGGCTGGACGAGGATTTGAACCCAGAACCTTTTTACGTAGACATCTCGTAACGCATGGTGTAAACACGGCTCAATAGAGTAAATTTAATCTGTTTTTGCATCGTTCCACGATATACCATTGAGTCAACTGGAAAATCTTGCTAATCGAGTACACGCTTATAATCTATAGCATTTTTTCACGTGCGTGACGTAAGAGTCATCCACAACATAAATACGTACTGCAATCATTGTCCGCAAAAGCAAACGAGGTAAAACCACATAAACCAACAACTCTGTACCTTACAGCCAGCTGCATCTTGGTGTGTGTCCCCTTCATCCGCTCTGGATATGGAATACAAACAGATATCTAGTTGATATATAACGACCTTGTTTATTGTATATAACTACGCGCCTAATGTTAATGACTTGTGTCGGCACAAGTTGAAATGAGATGTTTTTTAAATCGATTCCTTACGGCTACGTCCGACTATCTCTTGCCTGTGATGAGCTAGAGCCGATGGTCGGCACTGCAGAGGTGTGGCATCAGCCATGGGTATACTTCAAAACATGATGTGTGGCCGCCTTAGGAAATCTACATCATTATTATCACAAAATGTGTTCTTCTAACAATAATTCGTGATTAGGAAATAAATGTTCGTGTAAAGTCAAGGCCTAATTTCTTCTTTAAGGAGAAAATTACGCCGATGACAATTATTTTAATTACCGAGATTATGATATTCAGGTAGCTGGTAGGTACGCACGTTCTAAAAGTGTGTGTCCATGGCAAATGTGAGTTTCGAACCCGCCTAAGTATGAAGATGGAATAGTGGCCATCCCTTTTGCAGATCATTCTCAGTTCTTCGCCTCAAGTTTGTCGTGAGCCCGCTCCCTCTTCTTGGGGAACATGCCATGGCTATTATTCTATTATAATTTGTATTGTATTTGTTTATTGTCGTTTTTATCAAGGATACATAATTACGACCAGCTATTCGTACGAGATGTAATTTAACCTACTTAATTGTAGGAATATGTTTTGGAGGTAAGAAAAGGTGGTCATAGTACGTTTTTGAGCGAAGTCACCACTGACTTGACACTCAAGATTGCCCTGGGTACCCTAACTATTCCCAATTATACGTTCACGTGCAACGGATTTTCTATACTTAATTGATTTCATTTCCTTATTGGATGTCGGACACATTGATCATATACCTAGGAACTTCGTCGGATATGCAGCATAGCTAATGCTGGCATATTAGCCCAACTCTCGTTGGTATGCCCGGAGAATGCCCTTGCACGCTTTGCGCTAACCGGCTGTCGACGTCAACACGCGGGAGACATCAATGCACGTTATGTGTGATGAGGAAAATCGAACGTAGAGTCAACGCTGTCGAATAAATTGATCTACCATTCAAGAAGTAATTAGATGCAACACATTTGCATCATGCTACATAGAACTCACAGTTACATCTACTTCAATTTATGAGATCACATTATTATTTTTCCTTTGAAATTGATGCCATTCCATTGTTGAAGATGATAGCCCGTTTACATCAATTTCTTCTAGCTCGAGAGAAGTATGTTTCCTCGATGAAAAATTACTCGCGCGAGTAAAACTAATTGGAATTATCCTCGACATTTCGAGAATGGTTCCTTAAGGCTTGGCTGTGACTGGATTACGACGAGAATGATTGAGTTGGCCAAGAAACCGACTGATAACTGTTTTTAAACTCGCCGAGAAGGGTGATTACGGACGGAACAAAGAAAAAATGCTTAAAGAAGTCTACGAGAATAATGGAACGCATTTTTTAAGAATTTTTAATAATTGAAGCAAAACAAAGTCGAGGGATGCTGGAGCGTATCTATCAATTTGAATGTCTATGTTCTCCTCAGCTGATGGAATATGATGCATCTTACTCTTAGACTGTTCGTTTCTGAAACGCTTTTTGTTTCACTCGACCGCTCAGCTGATTTTGAAGATATTTGGATATAAAAACGCAGAGAATCGAAGAGCCGACCAGCCTTGGGTCTGCTGACCTCTGCAGGTCAAACGTGCTCGTCTGGGGGTACCCAAACCTATTTATCAATTTCCATCGATCTGCGGCAAACATTCATGATAATTATTGACCCCTGATTCTTATTTTAATGGCATTATTAATTTCACGCAATACGATGATTATTAAAAAGATCGTGAGTCAGGATTTGAAAAGGAAAAATCCCCGACATATTTTAATAATACGATCAAAGAGGTGGAAGAATTCTTAACCTATAGGTTGACCCACATAACCGGTATGCTACATCGTTCAGGCTTCAAGTCAACCCCAATGGGCCTTAATCGGTGCCTGTAGCCGGGGCCTGTCTCAACATAGGACCGGCACACCACTGCGTAACCTTAGCTCTGTCGAATCACGAAAATAAAAGCCTTGACTCCACAGAAAAAATAGAGAAAAGTCAATAACTTATCATTAGAAGACGTTTTTTCTAATATTTTATGCTCATAAACATAGAGTAGATTAATAATTTACTGTCAGTACATATTTCGTTTGTTATTATAAGTGGCTCCTCTTCGCACAATCAGATTTCCTCAACGTATCGTTTTCTTGCGATGGGATCAAACGACGTTGACAGATGGTCTATTTAATGGCATCGATGAGTGATTTTAATCAATTAATCACAGCAATTTAGAAGGCACAACAAAAAATGACAGAGAGAAAGAGAAAGGAAGAGATTGTGCCCCACATTTGACTGCGCCACAGCGAATAATTTGTTGTTTTATTTTATAGTAATGTTACGTTCAGCGCTTAGAATGCAAGTAATATACAATTTATTCCTATAACATGCTTGTAAAAAATATTCAAATGTATGCTTTGAAATTGGTCTTGAACCCTGTCGAACCTGGAAGTGAAATGAAGACATAACAATGACGTGATCGTTACCCTTCAGGAGAACCGAAAACGAGTCTTCGTAATATTCCAGTGCAATGTGTGTCGGTCGGTCGGTCTCGGACGGCGGTGTGTCGGTGTGTGGCATCGAGGTATGCCGATAGCCTAAGGACCGTGTACGATCGACTTGCGCGCTTGAAAAATACGCGTCGGGCGTCGAAACGAGACTGTCCAACAATACGTCTCTTCCGAGAAATGCTCTCCCGTTCGGAGAAACTGGCCGAAGTTTCCAAGAAGTTCATTTGGATTCCTCTCATCACGATCTCGCGAATAATTAATCGATCTTAAATAAGTATTTATAAACGTCAAGGTAATTTATTAAATACATCTTAACCGCCGATTTATTGTTTGCAGTTATGGCAATACTTGCTGAAGGCCCAGAAACAGATGTTTAAATCAAGTTTGTGTATAAACTTATAAAGTGAAGAATCATCTGCTATTTTTACAAATGGGTTAGATAAACTTGATCTGGGCTTGTGCTACATTGTCATGCAAATTCATCAACGATGAATATCGCTTGGTAAGATTCAAAACTGAAACAATTACCTTCATAAGAAAAGTCTGGTAACTGTGTTGTGCTTTTTTAATTACGAACAGATCCAAATGCCGGCTAGGAATAAAATGTTGAAGCTGCTAAAAAATGTACTTGGCACTTCTTATTCTATCGGGTTAAAGTTAAGTAAGTTAAACTTTAGTTAACACCGATATTACAAACTACAAAGTCTGGCTAGTGACTGGTTGTAAAGTAGACGAGGTCAAATTTTATGTCCAACGTGGCGCGGAAATTTTGTGCTTACTGGGTGAGTGAAGTGCACAGTTAAACGTTTTATCCAAATGACCGATTGCGATGCTGCTCTTTAAATGTTCGCCATTACCATTATTGTGGTTTATACACTTACAACGTTGCTTATGTTATTACGAAACGGCAAATCGTTTTACAACATTGATGTTAATTTCATTGCTACTGTGAGCGAATTAAGGTATGGTTGCTTTATTCAGGGGGGTTGGGTTTTATAGCTGGATAAACTGGTCTGCTTGATTGCTTGATTGCTGTGATTGAAGAGATCATCTTACTGCACAGAAAATTTATATAAATTCTTATCGCAACAAAAAGTCTCGAAGAAACAAAAAAACCTAAAAAAATGTAGCCGTCCCAAAAATGGCCTGACTTTCACGATCTCGCCATGTTTCAGTTTAACGTACAAAAACCGTGTAGTTCAGAACTAAGTTATGCTTTGTAGAATAATTAAACCTATGTATACGGATCGTGATCTTCGAAAAAGATTGAACATGTTTTTAATTATTGTTTGGCGATAATTGGCTGCTACTGAACATCTTTTACCAACACAAATAATAATCTGACGGGCGAAGTGTCTTGATAGCCTTGCCCCATATGGTATAACATATAGGATTTATTTGCCGAAGACAGGAAATGTATTATCTCCCTTAACAGGTAGCTCCTACCGGCTCGAACTAATGATTGGTGTAAGGACTGACACAACAATAATTACGGCCAGAGCAGCTGACTGAGACTATCTCTGTTTTAATGGACTTGTCCGGAGTGTTTCATGTTACATTCGGTACCTTCCGGTCCACTTTTAGCTCCTTGCCTCAACCATTAGGAAACCGTATTGTACAAAGTAAGTGTAAATGAGACGATAGTCTTCTTTGCTATATACTTATTTTAGTTATTGGTATGACTAAAATAATAACGGATATCGATTACTTAGCGTACTAGACCATGGAAAGCGAGAAGGAGACTCATGGGAAAATGTAGCAGCTCTAGCATTAGATGGTATTAGTGCACCCAGTGTGTGCATAGCCTCCTAATTTTACAGAAGTAGTTGTTTACATTATCAGCAGCCATGTCGTAATTTGCGAACGGTAAGAATTTGAGATGAATTTTTCTCTATCTCACCCACCATCACAGGTTATTGACTCATTATTAAACAAGGTAAAAATGTTAAAAACAAAAACCACCTATCGCAGTATAGGCACGGTTTGAATAACTCAAGAGTGGAAGAATAATTCATAACCATACCATTCACGCTTCTTACTTTCAGCTCATAAATTTCATGATGTACGACCAAAAGACCGGATACGGAAACGAGGAAGTGTTTCTAAATGGCGTTGAATGACCTGAGTTTGAACAATGCATCTTGAAGCGGAGAATCGATTTTTTCGCTGCTCAGAAAAATAAAATTGATTTCATGGTGTGTCGAAGACTTCTGCTGGGTTAATTATCTACCAAATATCGCCAAATGTTTTAAGTACCTCAAAACTGCTGATACCTCTGCTGCTGGTACCGTTACTGAAAATAAGAATATGTTCAGGTGTAATGGGCAATCACATAATAGTCACTGTAACGTTGCTTTTGACATAGAAAACGAGTGTGACGATATTGAGGATTAAACGCCATTAAATAAATTACCCAACTACTCGCAACGTAACTGATCATTTAAATAATTACCCGACATTTCTCTCATTGATCATTATCTTCAATGATACCGATTATCCTGCAATGATAAATGCCAATGAAGGCCATACGTAAGAAACAACCTTCAACGTCCACAAACTTTTGTTAAAAACACAAGCTATTAACGTGCGGATTTCTAAGATACCTTTAAAAATGGTTGTTTTAAAAGAATCTCTTGGCGTTGTGGTTTCAATTACACCTGCATGTGGTTTTAGTTCGATGAAAAGGAAAATGAAGTTAAGAACGTGTATAGATAGACGATCGTCTTCATGGTGACTTCGTACAGGCAAGTCGCTCACCAAAAATAGGTGGGTGTACTCGCAAAATCCTCACACAATCGTGCAGCCATCTTGTCAATGAAAATGGGCCACATAACAGCTACACCTAAATAACACATTAAGCGTGCACAGTTCGTTCATAAAAGTACTTTAAAAGCAGGAAAAAACAGCTTAGTCTTCTGTCAGAAGCAAACAAGCTCAGACAAATTGTCACCGAGTCCGTTTTTCACTTTCAAACAAATAAGCCACAGATTTTGAAGGTCTTTACCTTGATTGTCCAAGTTTCTTTACCTTAGCCTGGTGGCGGAACTAATTTCAAGACACGTTACCGCATCGCATTGCATGCATCACCATTGTAACTAAACAATTCTGAAACTTACTTTTAAAAGTAACGAATGATTGAGATTTCCGGAAGGGTTGGTACAATTATTTTGACACGCAGACAATTTACTGTATTTGTACTTGTGAAAAGACAAAAGAAGCTTCGATCCATGATGGCACAATTACATGTACTTAGTTGTTATCGCGCGATCATAATTTGCGTTCCTAGTTTAAAATAGGAGGGTTGATTTAATGTCATTTTTATGAACGTTTTAATGACATGCAAAGAAAACATCGATTTGTTGTTATAACAATACTGTACTATAATCAGATGTTTTTGCAGGTGTTAAAGTACTTGCATATTGAAAAATCTACTATACAAGCGATCTGTTGTCGTACGCTTGGGAGCAAAAGAATTATTACTACTATGCAACGTACTCTGCGACGTTCTTTTGATGTAAAACTACACTTTTAGAAAGTAAAGCATTCAAGTGCCCTCGTATACTGAAATCCAGGACAAATCATAATCCACACTTTAAAGTAGAGATAGATCGTAAACTCTATATTATAGACGATCAAAAATCAATACCTCATATTTTATCTGGAGGCTATACGCTACGTACAGATCAAGTTACGGTGCTAAAACCGCAGTCTGGTCAAGCCGTGGGCTCAGGCTTACAAAATTACAAGCAGCTTTTCACTTGTAATTCAGAATATAATTACAAGTTTCAATTAATGAACAATGCCAGTCTGTAATAAACCTAGTTTGCTAATTATTCTGTTAAAATCTCGTTGGCCTGGTGACATTTGGACATTATCTCGTCAAAAAAACACGAAACTTTCTAAGTTTCTACATAGGGGTCAGCGATTAATCAAGGTTTGACTATCTTAAACTATTCTAGAGATAAACATTGAAGATCTACATAGTAAGCAGGTATCTCTATTTGCACTACATTACACACGTACGAAAATGGTAGCTGTACTCTAAAATCTAAATGTGAAAGATTGGAAATTTATCCTAACTCATGTCAAAATTCCATGCACGTTAGACAAGTTATACTTTGACAATCAAATGGCCCAATATTTTAAACGTTTTCATAGATTATGGAAAGAGTTCAGTACAAAAGTAGTACAATACAAATTGCAGGCACTAGTGCAGATGTCTTCTTACAATATCTCAATTCAAACCAGTAATTATTTTGAATCACAACGACGAGAATCTTGTACAACAAAAGTACATACGTCATATAACTTTTCTGAAAAAGATAAATTTGACTTCTCACGCCATCATTGAAATCCTTGTAAACCACGACAAGCGACTTCCTCTCTTCAATCATAACCCATTGTCATATACGAAATGGAGGTGCATAATCCTCTATTTAGATTCGCAACAATAGTGTAACAAATGTAATTACTAGCCAGTGAGGTAGCAGCCTAGTTAATCTAAATTTTAAACGATAATCTGCTCGCAGGTGAAAGGTATAAGTTAGCCAGGGGCAATGTTAGACCACCTTAACAATGTTATTTCTGTTTTACATTATAATTAGGTAAGTGCTACTGTGTATGCGACTATTAAAGTCAGCACCAGCAAACTAGGTCATTATACAAGTGTCATTGGGAATACTACGAAAAAGGGTACTTGAGCATTCGTATAAGACGTAATGAAAGTTTCTCAATAGTATACTATCCTCAGGGTGAATCAAATTTATAATGTTACAGGTTTATCTTGATACTTGATAGAACATATTATTGCAATTAGCATAATCAGTGAAATCTTGAAGCAAGTCACACATTAATTAGAAATATTTCGTAATTTGCGATTAATTTACAATAGTATTTCAACCAGGCAATTAAAATATTCGTTCAGTCTTCTATAAAAAAAAACAAAACACAATGACAGGCATTTCCAAAAATGTTTAGTTATGGAGAAACTCATACATGTAAATAAAGTTTACATTGTCGGATGTCTAGTGACCCACACTCGGGAAGCCTAAAGGCTGACATGGTTATTTCTTTTTGAGTATAAGCATACATGCTCTCAATTCAAATTTTAAATCGACTGCAACCAAACTTGACGATGTTCCATGCAATTTGCACTAACATTTAATTGCAATGTTGAATGGGACTTGTCTGGACCGAAAGCATAACAAAATAATAAGGTATTGACCTCATCTGATACCTACTACATAAACGTATCTGTAACTTAATATCTGCATTTGTTCGTTGCGAAATGAGATGAGCACTGTCTTTTACTGTCTCCCGCATTGTCGGTACGTAGGTACTGCATTACTTTTAACATTAATTTAGCTTAAAAATAGTATCATAATATTATTAAAGACAATATTTTTGCTTCTGATTCCGTGTCTGCGGGC
>QKMV01002300.1:0-13627 GCA_003287335.1 Lednia tumana
GTTGGTGTATAAGAAGGGTGTGGGCAGACTATGCATAGATAGGGGGGGGGGGGGGGGGGGGGGGACGCTTGGGGCAAACGTGTGCCTTGCCCGAAAGCCCTCAGCCGCAGTTCCGGTATAGCCGTGTTCTTCAACTGACCGGAAGCTCGAAGCTAAGACACTGTGCTTGACTACCGAGACCAACCGACTCACAGACGTATAGCTTGGATGCTTGACCAGTGCTGCTAGCCGGCTCTGTGAAATATTTCACTAATATAGGAGGTTGTATGCAGAGTTTGCTGGGTTTGGGTTACAGTTTTGATATGGGCGTTGTTTCTATTGATAAGAATTGTTTGACTATAACAAATTATGATAGCTTGTTGTCGAGTCGCAAGTTGAATAAATATACCTAGTTGTAGATACGGTGTACATACGTTTATACCCGCAGAGGTACAGTCAAATAAACGTATTTCAAATGGTAAAACTATGTACCCTTTCTTTGATTGTAATGTACATAAATGGCAAAATTCATTTTCTTAGTCACTAAAACATTACGTGGCATGTATGCATTTCAAGGCCGAGTACGGTGGAAACCTTAGACAATTCAATAGCCTTGAATTGGTATGTATCTACTAACAAAACCGTTCTTCTATGCCAAAAATCATGCTTTCAATCTGAAATTAAAATATGAAACCCTCGCGAGTTTCTCCGGCTTATTTGACGTGTTATTTTCGGATTGAACACAAATTCACATGGAATTCCATTCTAGACTATGCCGAGCGTTATGAAGCTAGCGTCAATCCTGAAGCCAACACGAAAGCTTGCCGTTTGCCATCTTCGTAATAATAATTGTTTCATAACGAAACAATAAGTTCCGCCATCCATTTACAAGTAGGCTCGGTCTAATTTACTAGTTTGCAATTAGTCTCGACTTAAGTAGCCTAGCCTGCTTAGAAATATCATTAAAATATAATTATTCTTATATAAATTGCCATACCGGCTTATTCACAATTCACATTACGCTACAACTTTTAGTTTGTGTTTGAATATTTATTCGTAGCACCTGTTATAAGCGACAGAAATAATTTTTACTGGACTTCACGTTATTGGATCAAACATTACCAATGTTATTGCGAATATTTTTGCCAGTTTGGCATCTAGACCGTACAAATTTTGATTCGCGAACGTTCTTATTTTTGGCAACGAACATGCTGGATCCATATCCTCTACAAACACTAATACATTTTTAAGGCGTAGAGGAACTTATTTAAATGCCCGGTGACATCCTAACGACATCATCTCAAACGGAATTAATTGAGCTGATTGATTCAGTCCGGTGAACGGAAATCAAATAACCTATAACGGATGCAATACATCTTAATAACTGTTAAAAAAAGACCCTAAAATATCAGTTCTTTCCATTCTTCCCCTCTCTTTCTCATTGAGATTTTCATCCTAAAACGCGGTGTTATCTGTATCTCGCATCGCACGTCTCAAGCTTGTTTCATTCAAAAGGTTTGTGAAGCGTGCTAGGCTAGTAGCAGCACCAGCAGAGACGGCCGGAGGTATATTTAGTTCCAGACGAGATGTAGGGGGGTATCGCTTCGCTTACCACCAGCCCTCCTCACTGACCTCTCAAGACCGACCGGCTTGCAAGACCAACACTTGCAAGTGTTGCTTGCAGCTGAAACGCTTTCTGGAAATTATTCCATGCTTTTAGGATGCCAAGATTGTGATTTGTCAAGTACATTTGTGTGTCGATTACCCCAGTTTTTGTTTTACATTTTAAGAGTGTACAGGATTGGCCCAGGATGGCGAATAGGGTCATATTCATTGGTCAATGAATTCCCGAAATGCGTTGACTCTAATGTAATTTTATACTTGGTCACCCATGTATTCTTTTTCTCGTCTGGTCAACTAAAGGTCACAATCTGTATAATATGCTCCGGTTATACACATTAATATGCTCATGTTAAAAAAATCGGGTGCAAATATTGGGTATCTGCCACAATGGTTGTGCAAACTTCACATCAAAATTTTTTGGAAATTAGTTAACATGTTATTTTCGTTAATATTTTCGTGAAAAGAACAATGTTCCGGAAGACTGTTGTCAGGAAATGTCTTCCATACAGATCGGTTATTAGGTATATTAGTAGAGGTGAGACTAGACTAAATATTTTTTTTGTTGTAATTAATTTCGGGCTGTGTTATATTCATTAAAATGCATAGCGAAATTGTGACCTTGTATGTGTATAGGTAGGTCACCGATATGAAGAAAAAACACTGTTTGTTTTCGTTGTTTCACCGTTCTCAAGCTGTGTGAAATAATCCAAACGTTATAATAAGCATTGAGTGCTTTTCAAATGTTAACTGGACAGCGGACATTTACAAAAGCAGATGATTTCTAATTCATTAGAAAGTAGTTACCTACCAACTAGTATTTAACTGTTTCTCAAGAAACATATAACACTGCTCGCATTAAATATCCAGTGAAGTTGATGCAATAAATTGACTGCTGATTAAAATCTACCAGTTTGAACTGTGAATGTTTGATGCGCCCGGCTTCGCAATTTATTTGTTACAGGTTTTTCAAATTAACATTTTTGTAGTAAACTTGTAAATAGAGACATTTTCGTACTAATGATTAACAGATCGTGCATACAATTAGCCACTTGTTTTCATTTGTCCCCAATGTTAGCAATGCAACGCTTCACAGGAAATATACCCTTTCACAATTCTGCAGTCGCATACCCAAAAAAAGATGAGGAATTTCATATTCTGGACCCAAATTTGTTGATAATTATCTAGATTAGGAGGGGCTCCCGTAATGAGATACATAACTCAAATGAGGGAACGAAATACATTTCTTCTTTAGTTTTAAGTTTTTTACCGCCTTGATTTCGTTGTTAGAGGACACACAAAATGAACGGTGTTTGAGTAGTGTTGTCAATCAAAGGGGTACGATTACTTTCCTGAGGCCGTGATTTGAAGCAGCGCTATTTTGTTTGATGATTTATAATAGGAGGAAGGAAGACGTGTGTCAAAATCATGTCAGGTTTAAAGTCACCGTGCATTTCTGCTTGTCTAGCAGTAGAACATGATAAATGATACTGAAGCCTTACTGCAGCACTGAGCGAAAAGTGATCGACAAATTTGAAATCATTTTACATGTTATCTTAGCTTTGTGTTCGACCTAGTACCTACACGCATCCTGGCTCCTGACTCCTGTTATTAGACCAGGATGAAGTAGGGGTGGATGTATTTCGTAGGGTATAGTCGCAGAGGGGGTGTTATTTTTAAACATTTGGTTAAAATCATGCAACCCCTTTGATTTTTTGGTAGAAGGGTTGTTCGTTCTCTAGCCCTCAGAAAAAACAGCACAGCACTGCAGTGCATTACGACGATATTGAGAGACATCCTAAAAATAAACACATTCTAGTCTATGAACAGACGTCACTCGATGAAACTGGATAGACCCATTTGATTTCAAAAGGAAACTCGATTATTTATAATGACAAGTTTGTTTCTGGATTTTATGTGGATTTCGTCTTTGTCTGCAACAGTTAAAATGTAGGCATTGAGAGCATCGTACAAAGCAAATCATTGACTGCCATTTTATTGCATTTAAATAACTTCTGGTCCATAAACGGTTGGAGCATTTTAATCGTTAAGAATCCGACGTTTAATTTTTACCTAAACGCTGCGCTCGTAACTAGTGGTACAACTATTGAGCCAATTTATCAATTACAACACCGTAAATAATGATCCGGCTTGAGGAAAAGAGCAATCTTGTTAACTAGCTTTGATCGATGGCCAACGTATTTGATCGATGGCATATGCAGTTACAGTTAATTGTTAGCTTTCGAGGTGTTACGATCGTTTAGAAGTGACGGCCTCATCACTTCCGATCTCTCCACTAGGACGCTGCCAACGTTTCAAATGCAGGCTACAGTCCATGTCCCCAGAACATTAACCCTCATTGTCTCCATCCCTCGGGCAGATTTCCTCCTACTCTCCACAATAATTTAGTCTCTCGTCCGGTGGTATGTAACGCACCGATCTAGGCTCCATTCATATCGTTCGACAATAAAGTAGCTCTCCCGCTCTCTTGAGTCGAGCTGGTTTGATGACGAGAACGGGTGATTAAAGAATTTCAGCGATATAGTGGGAGAAGGGGACTGGCACAGCCATAAGGGCTCAGTTTACGTGGAAAGGTACCTTAGGTTTAGTCCTGGCAATAATAAGGTGTAACAGATGTGCAGCCCGATGACTCTAGTATCTCTTTTGGGTTTATAAGTTTGAGAGGCGCCGCGCGCTTGTGGGCCCAAGCTTCCTTTCTCTCTTCCTCTCAAACATATGACGTCCATCCGGTGCAAGATAGTGCAGTCAGCTGTCCGGTGCATCTTGCCTTGAGGATGCGCTCTTGCCCCTCGCCATCTGCGACCGTCCGTGGTTAAGGTCTTTTCTCTCGGGAAGCGGCTTTCAAAATTATCATTAATCAAATATAGAGATTCGGTCAAACGGTAATGTTGCAGCTATAATGTTTTGACAAGAATAACATGTAATGCTCTAGTAGCTTATTCGAACTAGGTTACACTTGCAAGACATGGGGTTTAATTACAGGAAATATTTACGAGTGGGGTTTACCTCGTTTTTGTCTTTCGGATGAAACATAATCAACTGGCAAGTGCAGTTGGTTTCTCATGAACAATTCAGTTTTCACACAAATGAATTTTTTTGGGCCGGAATTTGTGCACTCAGTAGCTAATTGATCAGAGTTAATGTTTGTTTTTGCGGCGATGTGTATTTAAAGGCCACTCCGATGGTAATTATATTGTATTATCCAAGCTAGAATTAAAGTTCAAATGCAGGTTTTCAAATAAATTAGTCAGTCTGATACATTTTAATTATAAAGTGGGTTGCACAAGTGCTTAGAAAGGGCTATGTACATCAGGAATAATATGTTAAAACATTTTTCAAAGTAGAGTATAACGAAGATTTGTGCTACTGTTGGCAACAGGCAAGATTTTCTGTACAAGCTTTTTAGATAATGTGTGAATTATACTTGAAATTTGTGTCTAATTGCTCGAGAAATATCTGGCCTATCGTTGTGATCAGGGTGGGTGAAAACACCAGGACTATTTATTTAAATTAATGCTATACCGAGTTCCGAATTATCTGAAAAAGTTTAGTAGCATCGGCAACGGAAGTGTTTTTCATAACACTTTCATTAAAAATTAAAAACACATAAATGCATATGCAATTACTTGTAAAAAGTGAGGAAAGCGTAATAACTAATAATATATTCGTCCGTGGAGGTGATAAGTCACGATAGATGTGCGATGTGCTGTGCAGATGATACAGCAAGAAAAGTGTTTCCAACGCTTTCCAGAACTCAAACAGGCATCGACATGCATTTAACTTTTCCCCTTTTATCCTTAATTAGGGGTTGGCTCAAATAAGAGAGGATTTTTTTTGGAAACTTTTCCTTCTGTTTTAATTAAGCGTATGAATTAATTTCAGTGATACTAGTGACCGATGCTATCGTATTTCTTGGGGCTATCCATTACGGAAACGGATTGCGAGATCTATTTCCCTTTGAATAATCTATTGAGTAAAGCATAACCCCTTACGGGACGATTTGATTGATAATCTAGTTTCATAAACAGATGGAGGGTTGATTTTCTTAGAAGACAGAAAGCTACTCATAGCACCTGGAGTTGTGGGTAGTTTTTACCCCTAAATTTTCATGCTTCCGATTGGTTTCTCAAGATAAAGCAGGCCTTTCATTGGAGAAAACCATGATTACCTATACAAAATGGAGCATGTGATGAAAACTCCCGGCATATGGATCTTTTACCTATTCATCAATAATATTTTCAATTTTCAATACCTTATAACCTAATTTTTAACATCTTTTCTGTATGAAAGGTGCACATGGAGTTTTTGGGCCGCTCCAGGTGGAGATAGGATAATTTCGGAAAAACAAGCCTGTATTTGGTGTACCTTTTATACGTAGGAGGTCACTAGGACAGATCTGGATCAATATAGAGTGATATTTTTCTGTTTTTAAAGGTCCTTCCTCCACACATTCACAATTCGCGCGGTTGCTTAGCCCAGTTGTAACCCTTCTAGCTCAAGGTGCATACGTCGTAGCACGGGCGGGTGCATTTTAGGCAGCTGCATCTTTGTTTGGAAAAGTTTTAGGTCATAAAACCATCCATAAATAGGTCGGGGGGTCGGATAGCCCTTTCAGAAATTGCAGCACACTGCAGCATACGTATACGTGAAAATAATGGCAAATATCCAATGCTACATAACAGAGATTGCATTATTGAAACAGCTTGTCACCAAAATTTGCAGAAGGCATCCTATCCTATCCTCTCTGAGGCCAATGGGTCACAAAACAAAATGGAAAACAACGTCGAAATGTATGCCACGTTACATCTCCAGCATCTGACAGCAAAAGCAGATCCATATTTCAATACACATAGATTCCTATTTGACGATTTAAACAAATTTGAAATACTGTAATGAAAATTCCTTCGAAATTCAGCTGTCACCATAGTAGAATTTTGACCAGCCTACAAAATCCTTACGTTTTCAACATTTTTTTCCCACTTCTTTCCTAATATTTTAACATAATATTGTTAGGGTTAATTTTGAACAGAAGCACAACCACAACACAAGGGACCATCATGCACCTAAATCACTAGAAGACATGGAAGGCCATTATTACCAAACCATAAAACCTACCAGATATACACGCAATCCACAAGAAATCTGAAAGAAACAAAATATGTTTTAATGCTATGTGCCTATAAGTTTCAACTCCCATGCACCCAAGTGCTTTAGATGCATGATGAATCCCAAACAACATCACACGCAATCCATGTTTGGTTACGAGAAAGGAGAGCGTATATACCGAGTAAAGACTAAAAGGGTTGGATTTCATTCATAAATGAACCCATGGTCGAAGGCTGGAAAAAAACAGTGCGTATATTGTCGACGTGACCAGGCAGTGGCAATATTTCGCACACGTGCGCGTCGAGTAAGCCAGATGTGGCACAACCAAACGCAAACCCTTCCAGTAGGTACCTTGCCTGATAGTTAGCATATATCCAGTGCCAACTATGCGATGGAAGCGGTGCTCGCGTGTTCGGAGCACATGGCGCACAAATATTATTTGCAAGATAGAATTTTATTACCGCATAGACATGAGCAATTATGTTTGGGTTTCTAAATGGTTAGCAATGTACAGCGGAGAGTCGTCGTTGTCTTACAAGCAAAGACAGAGGTTGGAGAAGAAAATTTAGTCGGCATTATTTCCGTGGGCCATTATTTCCCAAAACTTTACGCGCCCAAATTTTGATTTATTTTAAAGAAATCATGCGGCTGCTAACTTTGGTATCAAAGTTTGTAATTTATGATTGTGAGATTTGTTACCTATTCTTATCACGCATATTCTTATGTTTTAGACTTCATTTGGATGCAGTAGTAATTATAGTGGCTAGTTGGTACCTAATTCAGAGACTGATAGGATCGATCGAAAATTTTGTACAATATACAACTTTATAGTTTCTACAGGATCGGTTAGGTAATAACGAGACGTAACGAAAAATTATCATAAATATTCTTATAAAGTTATGCATAATTATCTAACAATCAAAATCACAATACCAAGTAGAACGGGCTAATTAGATGAAATAGTGTATGAAATTGTATTAATTATTCGTTATTTGTGGCATATTTATGAACATAATTGATTTCATTGCACATGAAACTGGAATGCTGCGAATGATGACCGCTATGGCATGCTAAAATCTATGAGCGCCGTAATTTTGCGTCCATTACACCATGCGAGCTTTCATTTAGAACTAGTTTAAAAGTAGTTTCAAGCTAGATAGATAGATGGATCTCAGATTCTTAATTCGTTTACATTAATTCGATCTCATAGGGCCTAGGGAAACCCAGTTTCGGGTTAAATTACGCGTTTCATAGTTTTTTTTAGCTTAAAGTGTTTAAATATGTAGGAGCCAATTAAATCTGATATATGGTAAAGCAAATTCTCTCTGCAACCTCTGCAAATGATCTTCTATAATTTACTTCTTATCTGTAATTTATTTCACTTTTAATTCGAGCTGAAATGCATGATAAAATCCCCGACCACAGCGTATCGATATCCATCCACGTTGTTAGAGTCAGCACATACACTATTCTGTTTACTTCGGGCTTACAATAAATAATTGCTGCTAATCTACGTGGTGATTAGTGAGAATCGGTAAAATACTCTATAATTATAAAAAACTAAAGCACATTCTACATAGGTTCAAATATAACATTGATAGTTGGACAGTTGAGGTATAGGAGAGCTAGATAGGTTTATCTAGTAACCCCAGATCATGAAAATATTCACACTATATTAACGCAATAGATGTTGTGCAGTTATTAGTACGACTTCGCATCGGCATAGAGAAAAAGGGAGACATTTCACTGGCTAGAGAAGCTAAAAAGGCTACTGTCTCTAAGCTCCGAATCATCTGTTAGCAATTCCGAAAGTGCTTGAGCTAGGAAGAAGCCAGCATACCACGTGATAGAAGTCGTGGCCACGGTACTGTTGAGGGTGACACGCTTGTCAAATGTTTATTTTATTTGGATAGATAATACTAGACTGGCGCAAGGGTTTACGCACCACAGATGAAACCACAGAAAATAATTTTTTATTCCTCGTTCTTGTAATTTAGATGGTTATTAAACATGAAACAGAGCTTTTGTCGACGCACTGTCGACGGCCCATGTGGATCTAACCTCAATCTCTTCTACCACGATGCATTTCCACACCCCGGCGGAAGTCAAATCTGTAAATATTATACAATATGCGCATTTTTCGATCTATTTTTTAATAAAAGGGCTCGGTTGTGGAATATGGGTTAACTAATTTTAAGTTGCGAATCTATACACACGAAAGCAACGCGTATGAAACCGATGAAAGAACGTATTGTGCGATTGTGTATAAGCCAAATATTTCAACTTCGCGCGTTCTCAAGATGTATCAACGTATTGAAACGTAGAAATCGAAACATTCACACAGTTTATGGACGACCCACATTCAAACAGGCGTCGTTTCGTACTGTTTTTCGGAATTGTTTCCCTCATATTCAGCAAAAAAACACCTTTTTCTGAACGTCCAAATATGAAAGCAAGTTTCTTTTTTAACCGAAGCACCTGATGTCTTTCTTTTAATATCGTAAAATCCAGACTACTCCCAAAAAGACATGCTATCCATCCAATATAATGATGTCCGCAAGGCTAATTCCTTGCTCAGCATTGCCCTATTTCGTGCAATCCGGCTAGCCTAATCCCCGGGACCCGTTCCTTGCGGGGCTAAAAATGTGCTCTTTCGAAGTCTCGGAAGGGGAACCAGGGCGCGTCGCCATCTGCCTTTTGACAGCTGCTCTGGTCGCGGCGTCCCAAACACCATGGTAGCATCACATCACCTCAGCTCACCTCACCAGCCAGCCAGCCAGCCAGCCAGCCAGCTTGCTTGCATCGGCTTTATTCCAACCTTAACGCATGGGTGGAACGCATCTGTACCGTGCATCGGGATTGATGCACTACTATAGTTGACTAGATGAGCTGCAAATATCAAAAATCGATCTGATTTAAAGGGCTGACTACAATACAAGGTGAGTTCGCTTTGTTGACGCGGACCCCAAAAACACCGGCGAGTTGGGCTGGCTGGAAAAATGATCAACAAGTTTGCTGCAAGTTGTTTTTCGCAGTGGGGCACAACCGACCGGAAATGTCACTCATATTTTTATTATATAGAGTGGCCTTTTATTAATCAAATTTAAAATGACGTTGTACTTCAGTCTCTGCAGCTATATCGAGTTGTCTTGCAGATGTTTTAAAAAATAACACATTCCTATTCGGTATGGCATTTAAATAATGAAAACAAGTCATTGAAGATTACTGAACCGGACGATGATAAGAAATGCCATAAAACACAATTCTCGTCTTCAAATGTATTGTTTGTCCTTTTGAAGACTTGTGCCGGAAATTATAGCGTGGACAGTTTTTTTTACTGTAGTTTTGTACCGACGCACTGTTCTGTCAACTGGCCCTGTGGCACTGATCCATTAGCATCTTCAAAGCCTCCAGCCTCTCTCCCCAACAGAAATGGATGGTGGTATGAATGGTCACCCATCCAACCTATGGTCCATCGCAGTGCTGCTTAGCTTCAGTAATCTGACGAGAACCATTGCATCCAACAGCCTAACCGTTCGGTGCACCGGTGTAACGTTTTAAAAAGCAGAAAGGAGATGAAAACTCATTCGCCAGATTTCCGCGCTTCCATGGCGACAGCCAGACACGCGGCCCAAACCACAAACTCAAACGGAATCTTGTCCAATTCCTATCCCACAAAAAAACCAATGTTAAAAAAGTCCCGGAATCCGTTTAAACGTTGTCGCACACACCATCCAGTGTCCAGATGACGCCACCGGGTTACCATGGCGATTGGCGTCGCGCTGATCCACCCCGATACCGGATGTGATCTCACGCACTGCGGCCGACATGCGTGCAGCCGCACGCGAGATCACCGCAGCGACACGTGGCCTAGTGGTTATCACCCACGTGTCAACACACGTGTTCGACATACGTCACTCTCGGCAGTCGCTCGGTTGGGGCAAACAGCAGCGATGGGCTGTGCGCACTTCGTCACACTCCCGTATCCTGGCTGGCTGGCGGGCTGGCGGGCTGTTGGGCTGGTGTCATCTTAGCAGACTGCTGGTGACAACAGCAGGCAGCTAAGAAGATCCTCTTAGGCGCAAGCTGAAACAGCATTCGGGAAATATGAAACAATTGGAAAATTATTGGCCAGACGAGAGTATCAATAAAATGATTCTTCGTTTGCAGGCTGTTGGCGGAGACTACCGGATTGTTACTTATTTTGTTTTGGTTTTTCCTTCACTTTTTCTATGCTTTAACGCCACGTTCGATTCCTGAGTGCTTTTTTCTCTCTGGCGCGGATTGGTACGCGAAGCAAGTGTACAATCGCCAATGTATTTGGGGAGATAACGAGAAATTAGCGCACTAGTTTGAAAAGAATTTAGGATAACGGGCTTGCGAACTGCGACACCTTTGTGTGCAGCATAGCCATGCATAAATCGAATTCGTTACTCAGTAAGTAACAGGTAATCGATCTACAAAATTACATAGTAATTACGAGAAATGTTTTTGAGTAATTTACGTGAAGAATATTAAAATTACTTCAAAAATACCTACCCACTCGAGGACTCAAGGATTTGTAATCCTCGTCATCTCTGCGTATCCCACGTGTTTGGGAGTTAGTGGAGTTGGTTAGTTTGTGATGCAGCATAGCATCACTTGTTCCAGAGCGATCTTCGAAAAATATCAAAGCCTCTTGGTTCAGCGATCTACCACAGATAGTTATTAAATTCACTTCCGAAATATCGTACCCTGCTGAGCTCAGTTGGTAGAGCAGTTGCCATGTAAGCAAAAGGTCCGGGGTTTGAGTCCTCTAACTTTGCAAGTTCTTCATTTACAGCATTATTTAGCCTTGTGGTGAGTCTTATTTTTAAACTTAGCCTCATAATTTTTTCCCCATTAGGTTGCGGAGCGTCGGAAAAATTCGGGTATTTTAATTAACAATGCATACCCCGGTGTGTACAACGGTTTTTTTCTTCATGATTTTTTTTTCCGAAGTATGTTTACAAAAAGCGACTTGTTGCTTGTCATTTGGCCGAATTTCAGACAGCAACCAGACAAACTCTAAACACCAATTGAAAGCCGAAAATCCAACGTATATTTTGAGCCCGTACGCATGTACAGTGCGTGTCACCATCACATGCACACGCACCTATAGAATCGTCTTTGACGTCTTCCTCTCTTTCTTCTTCGCTTGCCAACTGGCCGAAAAACCTGACACACTATTCGTTATACAACCAATGTCAATACGTCAACAAACCGACACCGAAAATTACAATCGGTTCCTTCAGAGCTGAATACACATTAAAAACGAATCAAACAAAAAGCAGGAAATCATTCATTCTTTAGAATGCCATCAACTTCATTTTCTTGGCGTGGAAAGAGTGGCAGCCAAGGAGCAAACAGCAAAATTTAAGATTCAGCGAATTTTCAGAGGAAAAAAGGTGTTTTAATGTCGACATTTGATCTTTTTTGCTACAAACCCAATACGCAATAATGTTTAAATCTCGTTTGCATTAAAAAAAAACACAAATTTCAAACATCTACTGTCAGCGCACCAAGTTTTGCTGTCTTCCGCTTACAGTTCAGCTGTCAAATTTTACTGCACCACAATATGTCACTATTTCCAGTTCACTATCTACCTCGACCCACAGGCAGCCACCGAAAATAAGAATTAATTCCTCCACAGCTGAATACATATTCAAAACGAATTACAGCAAAAAGCAGGAAACATTTTCTTTAATCATTTCTTATACGACACCATCCATTCGTTCGAACTCCAGCTGATAATAGTCCTAATTTACAGCCGTCGTCAATTTAAAGCGCGATAGCGAACGCGTGCTTTGCTCAGTGCAATGGACGCTACGGACAGGTGCCACCTTCGCCACTATGTTGGGATAGATTAGTTATCCAGAAGCACGAGGGGTGGGGGTAGATGACGCGAGCCATAAGCGTGCCACCCTATAGATTGGAGGAAGGGAGGGGTAGAGGGAGGGGGGGAGGGCAGGTGTGGACGCACTTCGACGGCACGGCGTCCTTTTTCGATAACAATACGCTAGGCCGTGGCCGCTTGCGCGCGCACTCAGCCTGGCACACGCAACAATCGGACAGTCGTGTCTTTATGTTTCGCAGCACGGCCGCACGGCGAGCTGCAAGCGACAGACAAGCGACAGACCAGCACTTTATGTGTCCGTCTGCGACCACGTGCTCGAACTGTGTACTCGCCGTTTTGTAGGGATATATGCGTACTACGGCCACGAGGGAGATTATTCTAATGCGATATTTGTCGAGTGTAATTGCATAGGGGCATTATGCTGTGTTTGGTGACGCTGTATCGATTGGACGCTTTGATCGGAAGTTGTGCTTCGGTGTGTGTGGTTTCTTTGTTTGTTTTCAGGTGATCATGCTGGTTGTCGATATGAGTTTTAGGTTATTTTATTCATTGGAATTAATCTGAATTGTGATCCAATTCAGCAACCATATCCATCGGTCTTGCTAATTGCACATAAATAAGGCGGTGTCCACGGTGACCATCTTCAACCCCAAATCCACAGCCTTGCTGGTTGCCCGTACATGAGACGGTGTCGTTGGTGACCATCTTGAAACGAATTCACAGCCTTGCTGATTGCACATAGTGTCCTGTACCTCATAATCGGCCACATCATCGCGAAACGCCACCCAAATTCAAACTCCACTCGGAGTCTAGTCGACATCGTACTCAAATTTCTCGACAAAGAACCCGGCCATAGTCCCCTGCACGTACTCGAATGGAATTCCGCCGCTAACGTTTTCTTCTCGTCTCAAAACTCAAACTGAACTTTTTCTACGTCTGCACGAAACATTGACACACACACACACACACACACACACACACACACACACACACACACACACACACACACACACACACACACACACA
>QKMV01002301.1:0-13624 GCA_003287335.1 Lednia tumana
AAAAAAAAAGATTTCCATGATAAAAAATCTACCCAAAGTTTGACGAATATTCAAATGACTTCAAAAATACCTTCCTACTCGAGGACTCGAACCCCGGAGCTTTTGCTTTCATGGCATCTGCTCTAGCCACTGAGCTAAGCAAGGTACAACCTCGGGGTTCGAGTCCTCGAGTACGCAGGTATTTTTCAAATTATTTTAATATTCTTCAAATTAATACTAGCTGTGTATTTGGCTTTAAATTTGTTATCCTTGTACCTTAAGTTCTTTCGACTTGTGTCTATCTTCTAATCTTAGCACTAGTTATCAAAAAATGTTTTAAAATCTGAATTTGAATGCGAATACCAAATTTTTCCCAGCATTTTGTAAACTATGCTTTTTACTTCTTCAGGGATAAAATGCAGAGATATGCCTACCTTTTTCAAAAAAAATAGTGCCAAGATTAGGAGATAGACATGAATCTACAGAATTGGTGAGCCATTTTACTCTTTTTAGGAAAACAATTCATGAACTTGCGTAAACACGAGACCTGGCCAGTCAAATTTTGGTTCCATATTATTAAAATGGTCGTACCATGTGTGCTAGCCCACTATACTGTTTTAGCCGAGGCGTTTGCGACCATTGCTCTGTGTTTTCTCACGTTTTTTTGCACCCTATGCTCCGTTGCAGCTGTGGACTGTTTACCTGGAGCAGGCGGCCGCCTATCACCTAGCAACCACTGAGCCGTACACCGTAACCATGAGCATCCTAGTGGACTTCTGGGGCAAGGTCACGCCCTGCATCCTGCAGCTTGTGTCTCACTCCAAAGTCGTACGTTACGTACCTAACCTACCCGCTTTATCACCGCCGACAGAACAATCACCCCCAGTGGGGAGAGATAGATTTTTGTTTGGTTTCAGGAAGGCAAGCTCCCAAGCCTTGAGGCTCAGGGTCAGAAATGGAAAGGGAGCGAGCAAGGAGACAGCCGTGCTCTTTTAGTGGACAAACTGTCCCCACATTTGCCTGGCATGGTTGTGGGAAATTACGGAAAACCACTACCAGGATAGCATTTATTGGCAATTTTATACTTACCACTAATCCTGCTTAAGTCTGCCTTGAAGCAGAATTAGTGGGCACTAGCGAGTCCATTTTATTATTTACTGCCTATAATTGCTTCGTTCCTTCTTACTGCCGTTTGAATAGTTTCAATTTTTAAAGTGTATTTAGCAATCGAATGAATTACTGTACCAATCATAATTAGTAAAGTAATTATCGATTTAGAATCCTGCTTCGTGAAATATCCCAGGTGAAACTTGCACCAGCCCCCATGGAGCCACCCCCTCTAGTATAACACAGGGCTATAAGGCAGGCTTAAGCAGGATTAATAAAATGTACGTGAATTGGCTAGATACCAGTGGCCTGTGGTGTGTTTTCACCCTGTCAGTAAGCCTTCAAGAAAATATTTAATTCAGGGTCATTTTTAGAGCATTGGAGCCTGAGAATGTTGAGTTCAGAACTTCAGTGGAAGGTTTTTTCTTATTCCAAATCAATACTAAAAACATACACTCTATTTACTAAGAGAGCATACTTTCCTGCCAGGCACGATGGTGGCAGTTAACACAGGAAGGTATGGCTAGAGAGCCTATTTTGTGGGTGTAACACAGTATGCTCTCTCACAGTATAGACTGTACGCTCTATTTCTTGGGAGAGCATACTTTTCCGCCAAGGGCGATGGTGGTAGTTAACACAGGAAGGTATGGCTAGAGAGCCTGTTTTGTGGGTGTAATGCAATATGCTCTCGCACTGTATCGACTGTACTACTGCGAATCTTTTCGAAGCATTTGAATAGATTTTGTGGGCTACAGTTGGCCCTCGGGCCGCCTGGTGGTGACCTCTGCTCTCAACATCGAAGAGTGTAAATTTCAAAACGGGCGAAATTTCTGTTTATCGTGTCACACCAATGAAATGGTTTCCATTTCAGCTAGCTGAGATGGTCAACCTGCACTTCCTGAGCCTGCTGGAAGGTTTGCTCGAGTGCAACTCAACACTACTCAGCAAGCTTCTACCGGTGTGGAGTTCCGTCCTCTTCTCCTACCACATACAGGTGAGCCACATCAAATCTCGACATTTACGTGGATGCAATCCATCGACCCAAATAGGATTTGGTTTCACTTCCAATGAAATGTCAAGTCTGACCTTCAAAGATGGCACGACAAGAGATATGCAAAGGGACATAAAGTCAGCCTTCAGATGAGGAATACTAAGAATTACTTAAAAAATGTCTGCCTGCTCGAGGAATCGGAAAACCGGAGGTCCGGGGCTCGATTCTTCCAGCAGGCAGATATTTTTGAAGTGAAATCAATACTTTTCACGATACGATATCACGATCGATATCGATTTCACGATATAACAAGCTGTGCAAATGGCTTTAAGTTTGTGGTCCTTAGCACCCTTCAGGTGTTTGCACGGGCTCATTAATGTGGTTTTTTATAATGACGGTGTTTTACGAAACATCCGAAATCCTTACCACATCACTAGTTACTAGTGCCGGAATTACCAGTGTTCAAGATAGGCCATGATTGATAGTTTTTTACCACTTTTGTGATAGCCCTTTGGAAACTTAAGATCAAATTCATGTATGTCCTTCTTACAAAAGAGGTACCATGAATTTCCGTGTGTTCAGGAATCTAAATGGTCGGCGTTAGGGATTCTTGAGGAAGCACATTTGCTCGTCAACAGCTTACGAATAGGCTCGCGAATTAGGTATCTGCTTTGGGGGCATACAAAATGGGTGCACAGGTTTACAATGTTTTACTTTAACAACAAAACAAAATACATGAAGTGCCCCCCTAACATGTTTTACGTTATTTTGAGAGTTGGTTAAGCGGTTTGGACAAAACCATATGGCCTACATCCGCTATGCGCCAGTTGAAATAATTTTTTAAAAATTGAAATTCAACATAGAACGCATCGAGCATGTATGTACTCAATGCTAATTAGCAACCGGCTGCAATTTTCACGCCCAAAGTTTTGTAGACTAGGTTTCAAGTTGAAATAATTGATTTAAAATAAAAATTAATCAAAGAACGCATTGAGGGCCAAATGCTTACCGCCCAACTCTAACATGCCTCCTTTCTCTGGCCCACAGCTACCAGGCCACCTGCAAGTGCGACTGCAGGGGTGCCGCAACCTGCCGCCAACGGTAGCGCCGGGACCCAGCGCAAGCGGGCCAGCGCAGCCCGTCAGCAAGCCAGTGCTGCTGCGCTGGCTCCAGCGACTGCAGTTCAAGATGGGACAGATCGAAGTGCAGTCTTCGGCTGCCACGCAGTTCTACTCTGTTTGAACGCTCGGCGATGGTCGTCACGGTTTTGGGACGAAGGCTGTGTTTGTTTGCGGCGTTCCGTAGCGTAGCCAATGGAAATGGTGTCACGACCAATGTATATTTGTTCATTCGGCTTGCAAGACAAGACTTAATGGAAATTAGGGCCGTCATGGTGCCGGCAGCAGTGTATATTTGAGAACTTGGCTTTTCTGGATGGAAGCTTTAACAAGAAAGCGAATCGGAATAAATGTGCAACCAATCCGGGACACGGACCCGGGACCTCTCGATTACAGGTCGAGTGCTTTACTGGCGAGCTAACCAAGCACAAATTCTCCACGCCTCGCTGGATAGGGTAATGGATCACCGTAGAGAAGTGGCCGAGTGACTCGTGTTTTGGACGAGTAAATCGCGACGCATTTCTTACGAGGGAATTGACTCGTGCCCCATGGATAGCAATGACGCTGTCGTTAGGCCCAAACCCCGTTTCTCCAGAAGAGTAAGGGTTGTTGAGGGCCTTTTCTGGATGGAAGCTTTAACCAGTGAGCGATGCATGGAAGGAAAGCAAATCGGGAACTCTCCTCTGAGACCCCTTACCCTACCCGGCAAGGCGTGGAGAATGTGTGCCTGGTTAGCTCAGCGCTAGAGCACTCGACAGGTAATCAAGAGGTTCTGTGCTCGTATCCCAGATCAGTTGCACATTTTTCCCGCTTCGCTTTCCTTCCAGTATCTATTTTTTAATCTCACTTGCAAGACGAGACGAAATAGAAAGTAGGCCCATCAGTGTTGTTACTTTTGTGCAACTGCGTAAGCCACGAATGCGAGAATGGCACAAGTGTTTTACTTTTTGGCCCCGCCAGCCTCGAAGCCTGGCTACGCCACTATCGCTCTCAGCTGGGACGTAACTTAGACGAGACATTTGGGCAACGAGGTTTGATGTGCTGTAATGTCTCTCTCTTGAATTGGTCAACAACCAGAAAGCAAACGCCGAAGCAATTTAGACCTCGGCTGTCCATGGCAACAGCCCGACAGACATAGGTACTTCTTTCTAGACAACGAACAACAGATTACAGTTTTTATCGGTTATGGAATAACTCAGCACTGAACTAGTCAATAGATCTAGCCAGTTAAAGTGCGTAGCCTTTCAAAAAAACTGTTAATTAAGTGGGCATCACTGCCAAGAAATTTTAACAAACAAACTCCCAACGTTTCGTGAACTATACTGTAGGCTTCCTCAGGGCGAATTGTTTTGTTTTATTTTCGCCCTGAGGAAGCCTACAGTACTGTTCGCGAAACGTTGGAAGTTTGTTTGTTAGAAGTTCTTGGCAGTAATACCCTGTTAAATAACATTTTTTTTGAAAGCTAGGGCCCAGATTAAGCAGAAGACATGAGTCTAAAGAAATTAATAGTGGGTATCCTATTTTACCAGTGAAGAAGATAACAGCATAGCTTACAAAACACTGGGACAGTTTTCTTGTATTTCTTAGCATTTACAGCTAGTTTGTTAATCAGTTTTTTCGAAAACTTGGCCACATCTTCCTGTGTTCCGCAGTAACACTGGTGGAAAAGTATGTTCTTTAAAAGTATTGAGTAAAGTAATTGATAGACAGGATAAACAGCAAATCACGACACTATCATCAGAATATTAACATGTACGTACGCCGATTTGAAAATAAAAAGAGATGCTTTAAAGGTGTTTATTTAAACTGTGGTCAAATGTTTTAGGACTTCTGAAAATGAACCACTAGCATTCCAGAGGCAATGAACATTGTGAGATTTTTAAAGCAATAAGAAAAGCATTGATCCCAAAACCTTGATTGACTCTGAAATAGTCAACATTCAAAAAGGCTTAATCCAGAGTCAATAAGGACTTTTTAATATGCAGCCCCATAAGAGAAGCATTGCACACACGATTTTAATCGTCTCTGCAATGACTTTTTGAATGTGGTCTATACCTTCTTTTCTAATCGTCCATTGGACTTGGAACCAGCATTTCAAGTTAATTTCGGAATAGCGTTTGGGAATACTAAACAAATATTAAACCAAGTTTAAACGTGGGTCCATTAATGTTTAAACTTGGTCTTGGCCAAGTCCAAAACTCATTATTGCCAGTGGACTGTGGAACCCTAGCGCAGTGGAGGCGCCGGGTTCCGCTGCACCTGCACGGGTGGACAGTAAGACACAAATGCAATGATATGAAACACATAAAGTAGATTCAAGCAGCAGCTCGAAAAACACACCCGATTTGCAGCTTATTTTAATTGCTGCAGTCAAAACGTAAGTGGCAGAGACCACAAACTTGGTTCATTCCATAGAGAATTTAACTGGCTTTCTGACAAAATGTATCTGAAGTTTTTACCCTCGTTACTCTTTTGTAACGCTTAGAAACTGGTGATTTATCAATACTTTAAACTGAACCCGGATTGTAACAAAAAGTAACCAGAGTGAAAATTTCAAATATGTCAGAAAGCCAGTTGAATAGACCTATTCCAGCCAAAAAAATAATACTAGATCTACCTACTATGAAAAGCCACTTGGGTTGTGATTTTCCTATCCTGTCTGGGTTCAATACTAAAGCCAAACCCAAAGCCAACCCAGACAGGATAGGGCAACAACAACCCAAGTGGCTTTTTTTAAAATGTGTATCAAGTATTCTTTTCTTGGCTGGGATAGGTCTAATGAACCAAGTTTGATGTCACTGCCACTTCCAGGTTGTCTGCCGTAATAAAAATAATCTACCGATGAGATGTGTTTTCCAGCTGCCGCTTGCCGTCTAGACTTGGTAGGGAAATTTTCAGACATTTTACCAGGGACCGAAACCAAAATGAATAAAGGTTCGGGTGCCAGGTTTTTATCAAATAATGGTTCCGGTTCCTAATGGGTTCTTACGCAAAGAATGTTCTGGTTCTGGTTACGATTAAGGTATCGGGATCTCTAGGGTTCATAACCTGCATCAGCTGCATGTTTCCCGCTTTGCTTTCCTCCATCCTTCGCTGACTGATTTAAGCTCCCATCCAGAAAGTTCTAGATTTTTAAGAATATTAAAACCACTTCAAAAATACCTGCTTACTCGATGACTCGAACCCCGGATTTTGATCTATGGCGCTGAAATCTACGGATTGAGATCTACCACTCATAGAGATTAAAATTACTTCCGAAATGCCGTGCCGTGCTTAACTCAGTGGTAAGAGCATTTGTCCGGTTAGCAAAAGATATGGGGTTCGAGTCCTCGGGCAAGCAGGTATTTTTGAAGTGATTTTAATCTCAATTTATTTTTTGTTTAGGGTCTAGTTTTGCAGAAGCCTACAGTTATGCATGTAGCGGACGAGGAAATAAAGATATTGACAAAGTTACCTCTTGCAGAAAGTAGATACAAATAAGTCACATTTTGGCAATGGCATCGTTATAGCCAACTGTCAGTCATGTCCCTCGTCAGCGTCGTTGTCATAGCAACCGGACGTGCAGACAGCATGGCTCCTCGGACAGCGGGCCTGTAGGTATGGGTTTACCGTAAGTACAGCACGTTCCTTATTGTCATGCAGCGTTTCCTCCCAGTCTGTCAGAGTTTCAACCCTTCACCTACCATGCACGAACGGTGCAGGTGGTTGTTTTGGAATCAGTTTCAGCAACGATTCTGTAATAATATTATGTTAACCCGTCGGGTGTTCAGCAAGCCAGAAAGTATGCTTGTTTATTTTGGTGATCATTGTTGTGAAATCTCAGTCTTTTATAGACTTTAAGCATGGACGACGCGAGGGGGTGGTCAGGGGGGCCAGTGATCCGGTAAAAACTGCCCCCCCCCCCTCCTATTTTCCACCCCCAGCGAGAGCAAATGATAGGCATGACAATTTCCTCCGTTTTGCACACTAGTTTTTTGCACTAGTAGCCGGGGTAAGTGTGGCAGGTTTTTTGGTAGTTCGACGTAGAAACTCAGTTACAGCCGAAATATTTACACTTATTAGTTGAAAAATTTGTGACACCAGCATTTGCTTCACATTTTCACTGTCATTGACTAGTCTGAAATGTTCATATTTGATTGATTATTAATTAAAAGTGTAGACAGACTTAAACATAGTTTTTCTAACAACTCAGTTTATAAAAAGTTACCTATCATCTCTAGTCAACTGAGAATATGGAAAATGATCTTATGTAAGGACCTAAAGATGATGATAAAGAAAAAAAATCTTAAAAAAAACATATTTTCCAATGTATACAACCAGGTGCCACACTTAACCCCCTGCCTCACTTCTCCCGGCTGACCCTAAACAAAACTAACACCTGTAGTAATTGGGAAGAATGTACGAAATTCTGCCTAAGTTTTACACTACAGCTTCAGGCAAACTGTGAATCTGAAACCATGTCCACATGAGGCTCGTTTCGCCTTTCCTGTAGAAAATGCACTGTTTATCCAAACTCAGCAATCAACCGATGGGGTAGACTGTGTAAAAACGAGCGAAACGCCATACAAGAGGCTGCACTAAAAATATCCCCTCAAATTACCCCTTCATAAAAAAAAACACAAAATCAGTGAATCACGCTGTCAATTTTGGGCCTTATCTAGGCACTCTAATGAAAACTTCCTGGATCCAAACCATATCTCTCAAGCAAATAATGACATGTCCTATCGATTAGCGTGGTAATTAGAGTTGGATATGCAAACCGTAATCCTTTTTTGCGTGATGGCGAATTCACAAGCAAGGCATCTCGTACTGAACTTCACGTTAAATTTTTTTGTCTGTTTGTTGTCTGTTTTTGTCCGCTACATGCCCAAGGTCCGGCTTGAAATGTTTTCTATCTCTGCAAACTGTTCCATAATAGAACTGTATAGCTGCGCGGGGGAAATCGTTCCAGGAGTTTTTTTGCAATGAAAATTGGGGATAGTCTAATAACGTTAAGAAATAGGGTCGTTTTAAAATGGAATTAGTTTTTTTGCAGCAACAGATCAAAGCTAATTCTTTATCATTGAAAAGGGAAAAAGTATGCAACCGATCCGGGACACGACCCCGGGACCTCTCGACAACCAGTCGAGTGCTGTACCACTGAGATAACCGGGCACTCGTTCTCTGCGCCTAGCCAGGTATTATTGTTTGTAAGTAACAGAGAAGTAAACAGAAGTTTGAAGCGATGAAAGTAGCTTTTTACAATTCAATTCCATCCTTCATATAGCAACAATGTGAAAACACACCGAAGTCTATTTCTGTTCGGGAGAGAGGTTGGAGGGTTTGAAGTTAGTAAAGCAGCTTCACTCCCTTGCCACCAACCTCTCGCTGGCATGGATTAGTGGAGGAATTCCATACTGTTCGAGTTGTACCATCCTTTGGAAGGGACGTTAAGCGGTGGCCCCCTTGGTGCTTCTTACTTACAGAGCAAAACCGAAGAAAACCGTGCACCAATAAATAAACATGCCTCTGGAAGCACCTTTTAACCATTTACTAATATGTTTTTATGTTTTAAAAACTTAGTAATTAGTATACACCTATTTTATGTAGTCAGTGATGTAGTGGTCAATGCACGCAGATGCACGCAATTCACCCACTTCTTAATTTACTTTTGACCGTTCCCTCAACTTTAAATCCTGGAGGAACGCCGGGGAACGCATGTGAACGCTGTGTTTTAATCATTTTATTTTAAATGCCTCTTCATCCCAAGACCAAAATATCAAATGTTTGGTTTACATTCCAAATAGTCCATGCATACCTACCACGAATGATATATTATTGTATATTAATGCCGGCGTATTTTCGAACTGGGGCCTTGAACACTGCCGGCGTCGCGACGAAGGGGTTAGGTAAGCAACTATAGTACGTCTGACTGAAACTAGACTCGCAGTAATACTTTTGTCGGAATTGCCGCTTTGCGCGGCCTCGAACCGATATTATATTATATTATATACCTAACCCTAGAAAGCAGCCCAGCTGCAAATATTTAGAATCCAAGTAAGACAAAAATACTAGTAACAACCAAATGAAAATTCTGGATATGCGTTAGTTCAAGTCAAGATGCAGAGACAGAAGCAAGTTGAGGAGTGCGCGTCGCAGGCTTCTCAAAGCCCGGCTTTGGATTTTTACAGTGATACAGACAGTGAACCCGCAGCCTAGGCAGCTTCCCAAGACTGGCCATCGACATGGACACAAAATACTTTTGAGGAGTTTAAGACAAAATATCCCTGGATTAGTTGCAAGAATGGAAACCTTGGTAAGCAAGCTCTAAACTGAGCATTACGTACACTCTCAATACTTTAGAACCTTTTACGCTTTCAAAGCCGATCAATTGATTATTATCATCAATATGATCAATATGATTATTTTAAAAAAACGATACATGCCCAATTTAAATTAGACGCGTATTTCAATCCGTGGTAAATAAAACTGTTTGCCGCTGAAAAACCCAACATGTTGTCCTAAAAAACAACTACCACCTGCACCCGCAATTTTTGCCTGGACCAATAGTAAATATGACAAGGATTAAACTTTTCAAGCCAATTACCCGGCTAAGCAGGTATTTTTGAAGTGATTTTAATATTCTTGATAGTAAATATCTTTTTACAGTTTTAATCACAAATCCGATGTCTGAAACTTATAAACATGTTAGTCATGTTTCAAATTAAACACGCATCAAATTAAATTTGCGATAAAAATAATAAGTTGTGAGAGTCCATAAACTTGGGCGACGCATTCGGATTTCTAAACGTATCACTGCAAACCAATTACAGTTTATAAACAAAACTATAGAAGAAACCTAATCCAAATTCCAATATTTTTAATTTAGCTACGCTTTAAAGAATTTTTAGAAAACTATCGATTACACAGGTTACCGTAATTTTATCTAAAACGCGTAGATTTTCTTCTAAATGACCGTGATATCTCGAAAAAAATCGGGGGCTGTGCTCCCGAACCGCCACTTTACTGGAGGGGGGGACACCCTCCAGACCCCCCTCGGCGTCAGATATTTTGTAACGGCATAAACTTGTCCCGTTTCCTAATATTTTCGACATGGCAACCCCAGGGGGAGGGGGATGATTTTCTCACTAAAATTTTTAGGGCTACATCACTGTGCATATGTGAATGCCTGATCATGCATCAGTTAGTTCCCAAACCATTTCAATATCAGCAAAATGCTCCTTGAATATAAGCGATTCGATTATTTGAGTGGAATTTGAAGTAGCTCTAACTCGATCAAATCAAAATAAAATTCACGTGTAATAGCATATATTTGAAAGGAGGTCGTTACAGACAAAACTATAGGCTAAATAACTAACACTGAATTCTTTTGAATAGATATAGAATAGGGGTGCGCGCGCTGGCCTGCAATAAGGTGTATATCCTTTTCATAGCACCCCGTGGATTATGTGAGCTTATATTAGATTACCACACCGGCTATGGATGGGAAACACTTAAATATTGTACAATTTATACAGTTTATAGATGCATGCATGCATTCAGTTAGGTTTATAAAGCAAACCTTGCATTTGATTCGTAATTTTTCGATTGAATTACGAACGGCCCGACGACGGTCACGTCTATAGAATGAAATGAAAAGCAACTCAGAAACAAACTCAACATTTTATTGACTGCTCCGGCTGACCGGCTTCCCAATACGACTTTTCCCCCTAGAACGACATTATTTATCGAGTCTCCCCATGCTTTCAACAGAGAAACAAAGCCCCGGGAAACTCGCCGGGAAATCACTTAGAAAAATGTGAGCGTAAATTCCCTCGAGTCGGGTCAACAAATTGACTCTCCACAGGGATATTATCTCAGATATACGGGACAATGTTGGAGACAGTCGGTGGCTACCCGCGGCCTCTCTCACAGTCGGATTGTTGTGAACGACGCCAAGCGCCGGTGCGGCCTCGGATGGATGTCACTCGTGATTCACGAGAGAGCGACGCTTCGTTTAAGATCACTTCTTGGGTGGCCATTTTAGAGGATGAACTAACAGTCTGATGCAACAACTCTGCCTTCGAATTCAATACACTAAGAAAGAAGCGTAATTATATGGTTTTTAAACCAGATGCAATTAAATCTGGTAAAATTACGAAAATAGTTCAAATTGTCTTTAATTTAATTCTATCAGTCCATACGTGTTTTCGCGTGATGCGTCAGGCGATGCTTTAAAATTACGCTCTTCATAACATATGATACGTCAATAGGCCGAAGCACTTTCCAATACATACACATATATATGCGCCTTGGAAATTTCCTTTAGCAAGCGTTTTTCCATCAAAAAATACCGGCGCTCTGCTTACAGCGTCTTACAGGATCCGGAGGGTCGTCGGAAAGGGCACATTGCCCCAAAAATCTTTGTTGGCGTAGTTTCTTCCTCCACGCTTCTCAGCAAAGGATAAGAGTAAATAGAAGACAAATTGGAAGGGAGATAAAGTCTGGAGGCAAAGCGAAGTTGTCTGCAAAAGAAGGGGACGTAATTTGGTCTGGTATCTAGCTACTAGCTAGCCACCACTCGGCTGAAACTTTCTCTTAGCTCGAATCGACGTGAGGGTGGTTATATCTCTCGATAGGAATTAGAGAAATAAAAGTCGTGACTTTATCACGTGACAATAGACCCCGCGACGATACGAAGGAAGCGATGCGACGCGACACCAATGAGGGGAAAACACAGTCTTTTTGAAATGGTGTCATCCTTTATGTCTCAAGTATAGCGTATATACATGAACAGTCATGCCCATTTACAGACACATTTTACTCGTACGCATTACAGCGTGCACACTACATAAATTTCCATCGTATCATTCCCTTACTTGGTTCACTTCAGATTTGTAATGCAAGTTCACATGAATAATTTTACCATTTTTTCTCTCTGTGACTGGCTGCTGATTCATTATTTTCAGCAAAATGCATGATCTGTCACCATATTTATGCTTCCAAAATCGTTATGGCTGCATATGAAACCGAATAAAAAGCCACCCCTACCGTTCATAAATAACATTTGCAATAGTATTCCAGTTGAAAACAGAACGCTCCCGAATAAAAAGCCATGTAAAGTTGATATTTACAGCCGTGTTCAATAACATCTCAACATTTCTTGTCATCCGGCGAGATTGTTTTACGATTCTCTAAAGTATTAGGATTAGCATTGGATTTTGCATTGTGAAGCAGCTTGACTGGAAACACATCAATTTATGTAGCATATACCACTGTTGAAAAGTTATGGTAAACGGCTGTAACTATGCGAGCTGTTCAAAAACGTGTGCATAAACGAAATGCAATGTTTATTCAATGGTTGTGCTGGGAGGAAATGGAAAGTGGACACGAAATCGCTGCTGGCAAAATATTCGTGCCACGTGTATGAAATATGGCTCTCCACCAATTAATTGGTCTACACCCAAAACTCGTTAATTGCCTTACGTGCCAGGAGCGCAAAGCTGAAGCGCATCACGCTGATTATATTTTGGCCGCTAACAACTTCCACTCGGAATGAACGCGAAAGAGAGTTATCACATGTCGTAACTTAAAATAAAAACAATCACTTCTTTTATCGATCATTCTAATATTTATTACACAGTTTACTTTGTCATCAAAGTTTGATAATCGTATTATTATGCGGTGGCCACCGAAGTTGCTCTAGAAAGTTCTGATTATACGAAGCCATCTTACACTGCAGAGCTTCTAATAATTCAGCTGTTATAAACACTGGTAATTACAACTCTTCTACATATCTGTCTTGTCCAACAACATAGTCTTCACTAGGCCTTAGGGTAAGTTTGATCTCTATCTATTCATCTCTATTACATCAGCTTGATAATTTACAAACAAGTTTTTCCTTGCTAAATCATTCGCCTTCTTTATTCTTGTTTTCTGTTCAAATAAGATACAGCCTAATATTTTTGTGGTAATGAGTTTGGTTGAAGGGCTGTCCACATTGTGAGCGGATAAATTACACTCTAGTCCATGGATGGTTACACATACAGGTGGGAAAGAGAATATCGCGTCAAGATCCTTCAAGACACTACTCGTATAAATGACTTCATACTTCACATTTTTTCTGCACGTCCAAACCAATCCATAAAAAAGTAGAAACTTCAGAATTGTGATCGCCAATAATTATTTCAACAACTCTTCAATATCCAAGCTACTGTGAGAATGCTTGCTCTCATTCTCGGCATCTCTTTGTATGGTAAAACGTATCAACGGCTTCTCAACATGGAGTTAGAATTTAGAAACGAGATGCTATCTGTTCAGGATTAGTTATTTAAATTTCAAAATATGTAAGCCGATTGTGGAAGGGAATAACATCTAATAAAAAATATAATATCTTGACAAGGAATAAACTTTTAAAGCCAATTACACGGCTAGTAATAATTTTAAGAAT
>QKMV01002302.1:0-13623 GCA_003287335.1 Lednia tumana
TAATAATGTATAATTTAATGTGTTCGGAAAGACCAAGTACGTACCCTTGCATTTGGGAACTCCGTTCGATTTCGTGCATTCAGCGGCCGTTGGACAGTCCTCGTTGCGGTTGCATTCCACTGGAGCACGACATCCCTCGTTGTAAGGATCGCCGACTTTTCCACGAGCACAGGTACACTTGTATGAGCCTCGGGAATTGTCGCATTTAGCACCAGGACCGCACGGATTGTCGACACAGAAGTCAACCAATTGGCATCCGATCTGGGGATTGCCTGTGAAACCCGGTTGGCAGTAGCAAACAGCTTGGTGATTCTCAGACGAGCAAAGCGAGTTGAGCCCACAGGGGTTCTTATCCAGACAAGATATTTTGCATTTGTATCCACTGCAGAGCTTATCACTTGAGCAGTCTTCGTTAGCTTGGCATTCAATTGCGTGGCAGCCAATCTTGTCATCTTGTGGGTTTCCAAAGTATCCAGTCTTGCACGTGCACACAGCTTCGTGGTCGTGAGAAGTGCACTCGGCATTGCGGCCACACAACACTGGCCCATCACATGGATTTCGGCACTCGGCTTGACCAACTGTGTTTTGCAAACATTTCTCGGCGGCTCCACAATCGTCATTGGCTCGACACCGTACTTCTTGGACGCAGATGTTGTTTTGACACAACTGGAAGTCGGGACAACCTTCGTTCGATTTGCAAGTCGGCTGACACACTCCTTGGATGCAAAGTTGATCGCCGATACATTCGCGTGCACTTGTGCATTCAGCTTCAAATAAATGACAGATTAGACATCATGGATAACAGTAATTAAAGTGGATTCTTATTTACGACTATTGAATCAGGTGCACTTACATGTACAAATTCCACTATTGCATTTGGTTCCTTCTGGGCATTGCGAGTCGAAACCGCAATACTGCATGGGCGTGCACCCCAGATGCGGGTCTCCTGTGCATCCAGCTTGACAGACGCATACTCCAACGTGGTTGATAGGAGCGCAGTCAGCTCGTTGACCGCAAACGTTGGGCAGGGAGCAGGGATCGACGCATCGTGAATCTATGCAGGCTTGCAGTGAATTACAGTCGTCGCTGTCGGCGCACTCCAGTTTGACGCACTCCAGTCTGGGATCTCCTCTCGTTTGAGCGGGACATCGACAGACGGCCTGGTGTGCTGAAGGAGCGCATTCTGCGTTGCGACCGCAAGCGCCAGGGATCTCGCACGGATTCCTGCAGCGGTTGTCGAGGCAAGCAGCGGAGGATGGGCAGTCAGAGTCGGTGAAGCAGTCTCCTGGGTTGCGACATCCCGCTTTGATTGGATCGCCGACGAGGCCGTCTGCGCAGATACAGACGAAGCTACCTGGAGCGTTCTTACAACTGAAAGTAAAATGGTATGTGTTAATTTCATGCTCCAAGATTCATATCATTGAATGTGAAATTAAATCCTTACTTAAAATTTTGACTTACATGGCTGAGGGATGGCATGGATTTTCTTGGCACTCGTTGATGTCAGTACATCTGCCGTTAAGTATGAAGTATCCGGGAACACAAGAGCACAATCCTTCGTGATTTTGCGCTTTGCAAGATCCACGTCCACAGTTGACTCGATCGCAAGGATCTAAAAATAGAATCATAGCGTTTATTATTTATATTCGATGTGACTTACATAATTTCGTTTTGTTTGTTGGATCGTGCATCGAACTCACTTGTGCATTTGTTGCTTTGCGCGTCACAATATTTATCCAAAGAACAATCGTCATTGGACAGACATTCGACTCTGAAGCATCCCACGTGAACGTCATAAGGATCGCCGAGATGCCCTGCAGGACACGAGCACGTAGCCGCGTGGTCAAAGGCGTTGCAAATGGCGCTCGGACCACACTTGTTTCCAGCCCCGAACAGACACGGATCCGTGCATTTGCCTTGGACACACAACAGCGTGTCGCTGCAGTCCGCATCCTGGTTGCATTCGTTAGGCTTCAAACATCCTGGCTCCAAGAACGGATCGCCAACGGTTCCTTCAGCGCACACGCATCGGTAGGACCCAGGAACGTTGACACAGCGAGCGCTCGGGTGGCACGGGCTCTCATGACATTCATCAATATCCTGACATCCGTTTACTCCCAGTGTGAATCCGCTTCCGCATCGGCATTTGTTGTGGAGGCACACTTCGCTGGGACCACAGTCGGAATCAGTTCCGCAACCGGGTTGGCACGATCCTTCAACGCAAACCTCGCCAGTCAGACAGTTGCTGTCTCCATAGCAAATCTTCAGACACGACCCATCTGTGCATCGCTCTCCAATCGCGCACTCGCCGTTCTCGTGGCAAGACAGTGAGCAGATCGAGCCCAGGCACTGGTGACCGGCCGGACATTCGATCGCAGTGTTACACCTTGAGGGAACTCGCACACAGCCTTGCTGGGGTACGGGGCTTCCGATGAAGTGGTCAGGGCAGTGGCATTGAGTAGCGTGGTTTACACAGCGACAAATGGCGTTCGGGCCGCAGGTTCCGGTCGTCTTGCACGGGTCTTGGCACTTGTTCTCGACGCAAGCGTGCTCGCTGGAGCAGTCTTTGCTGGAACGGCATCCGATTATGCAAACGCCGTAGACGCAAGCTTGCCCGGTTGAGCACTGCGAGTGTCCGGCGCAGGGTAGGGTGCACATGTTCTGGATGCAACGCTCTCCCAGCGAACAGTCCTCCCCATTACGGCACACGACTGAAAATATACACATGAGCATTTGTTAGACCACTTACAAGTTCGAGCATATAAATCACGGTTCTTCCATAAGTAATAGACATTCGCTACTAAAAACGTTTGTATTACCTTTGCACTGTCCATTGTGACATTTGTCTCCCAGACATTCAGCATCGTTGCTGCATCCAGAAACCGACCGAACGCAACCGTCGTCGGCTCCTGAAGGAGCAGCTTTGAATTTCGGGGGACAAGAGCACTGTGGCTTCCTGTTGACAACACTGCAGATTGCATTTGGTCCACAAGCTCCTTCACATGGGTTGACACAGCGACCTCCCTGGCAAGTTGATTGAGCCGGGCAGTCAGAGTCACCGTTAGGGCAGTTGCCTTCTGGACGGCATCCAGACGTGAAGGGGTCGCCGACATGAGCCGGCGGGCATCGACAGATGTGTCCCGACGGTGAACCTTCGCAGATCGCAGAAGGATGGCATGGACTTGGATTGCATACTTCGGACGACACGCACTCGACTTCAGGCAGAGGATTAGCGCGGAAACCGGGAGGACATTGACAAATAGCTCTATGATCCTCAGCAATACACACGGCGTTCGTGCCGCACGCGTCTTCTTCGCAGACATCGTAGCAAGTATGCGTCAAACGGTTGCAGAGTTGAGACGGTGGGCAATCGATGTTGTAAACGCAAGGCACCGTCTTGCATCCGGTCGTGAGGTCGTTCGGGTCACCAGCATACGGTCCAGGTGGACACTGACACTGAGCCACGTGATTATTGACAATACAGATAGCGTGAGGCCCACAGTTGACGGCCTCACATGCCGGTTTGCATAGTAGAGCGCCACTGGCACCGTCTGAGCGACATGTCTCGACTTCCGGGCATTGAGCATCCGTTGTGCACTGGTTCTTGAACGCTGGTCGGCATCCATGTCGGTCGTTGGGGTTACCTGTGAAGCTTGGCAGACACTGACAGTGGCCTTGGTGGGCGACAGCAATACAAATTGCGTTGGCTGGACAGGTGAATTCGGCACAAACGGCGCTGCACTTGAGAACTCCTAGCGCATCAGGTCGACACGCTTTTATTGGTGGGCAATCGCTGTCGGATGTGCAGTCGGGTATTGAAGGTTTCTCGCAAGCGGAGCTGACCGGATTCCACGCAAAACCGTCGCGACAATTGCAAGCTGGATGGCCGACATTGTCGATCTTGCAGACTTCGTTCTCACCACAAGCGACGCCTACACATGGGCTGACGCAAGCTCTGATTCCATCGAGGTTGATAGCGCAGACGAGTCCAGCAGCGCAATCCTGGTCAAGTTCGCAGCTTCCTTTAGGAGCGGACCTTTCTGGTTGGCATCCTAAGATAAGATCTCCTGGGTTACCATTGAAGCCGTCGGCACAAATACAAGATGATCGATGTGATTCGGAGACACAGAGAGCGTTCGGCCCACACTGAAGTTTGCTGCACCCGTCGACACACTTCCTCGTTCCTTTACCGAGCTGGAAGCAGATTTCGGTCGCGCCGCAATCAAGATCGTTTGTGCATTGTCCACGCAGTTTGCAGCCGGATTTTTTATCTGTGGGATTTCCGATGAAGCCTGGTGGGCAGAAACATTTGCCGCCGTCGCAAGCTGCTCGAGGTCCGCACTGAACGCCGGCGCAGAGGTCTTTGCATTTGCCTTTGTCGCATTTGAATCCGGACGGGCAGGGTATTTTTGTCCCGCATTTGCACGTGGCTGGATTCTCGCAGAGATCTCTAGTGACGGGAGAGCACATGACGAACGGATTTCCGGCGAAACCTTCTTTGCAGCGGCAATCGTAGCTGCCGATGGTGTTGATGCAAACTGCACTATTTCCGCATGCGTTGATGCTGCACTCGTCAATATCTAGAACATAAAATAACTCCAAAATATAAATATCTTTTTCGTAAATGTACTGAAGTAGAAAAATAGAAATTTTAAGCATTTTGGGTAGAATGTAAAGTGAACTGGTGGCATTACCTTGACATTGTACGTATGGATTTCCCCCAAAGCCAGCAGGACAGATGCACTCGATGGAGTTGACACCTTCCCTGCATTCGGCTCCAAGGCCACAAGCGACGGTCGAGCAGGATTTCCTTCCTTGTGGTGCGCATCCCTTGTATGGATTCCCACTGGTTCCCGGATTGCAGACACATTGGTTGGAAAGGCCGTACTGGCAGTGAGCATTTTGACCACATCCAGGAAGGCAAGAAGGTGCAATAATTGCTGTGGAAGAAAGCATTACAGTGAGAGTGGATACTAGTTTAAAGCACTCATCCGCGATAGGGTAAAATTGATAGATATTTAGTTCACTTTCAAAATGTGTAGCTGGTTGGGAGATCTACCACTCATATTGGTTAATCTCACTTCAAAGGTGGCATGTCTGGTTATCTTAGATGGTACAGCATCGGCCGCAAAATCCAAAAGACCGGGTCCGCGGTCAGACCGACAATTTAGGAGGGAAATACTTATTTGTGAAAGCAGAAAAGTGTTCCTGCTCATTTTTAAGTTAACTAATTGGATTGTGAGTAGCTACTGAAAATCACTACATTGTCCAATAATCTTACTGTCAAGTTTTTAACCCCGGTTAAACAAGTAATCGCCAACGATTGGTTACAAAGCAGAGAATTGAAAAGCAGGCATTAAATTATAGAACCTTTCAACCATACGAGTACAACATTAAGAAACTTACGCGGCATGCAGAGTAGATCTGGGTTTCCAATGAAGAATGGGTCGCAGACGCATTTGTTCGAGTTCTTGTCGCAGGTGGCACCGACGCCGCAGACGACGCCTTCGCATCGCTCCTTGCAACGGCCTCCAATGCAGACGCTAGGGTCGGAGCACGGCGTCTTGGCAGAGCACACATCGGGCACGCAAAGCCCTCCGGGGAAGGGGTTGCCTAGGAATCCTTCGATGCACACGCAAGTTGGCCCGAATGTGGTGGCGATGCACTGAGCCCCTTGGCCGCAGACGAATCCGTCGCACACTGGAAGTACAAACACTGAGATTAGACATGCTTTGCGCTGTGTGTCTTGTGACTTTCCGATAAGAGTTCGTTTTCTGTTAACTTTAAATTATGCGTACAACGCGTATGAAGGCACATCACATCAGCTTGAATCGATTTTAAATTATAATCGCATGGGTAATTATAATAATTTATGGAAATTTGCAAAACCATAGACGTTTGGAATGCTGATAACAAAAGGCTTAACAATGTTACGGAACACAAAATATGAGTCAAGACATGGAAGCCCGAAAGATGGCATTGCTAAGAAAATTTCTGATCGAAGCCGTTTTGACAACGTCAAAAAATATCCGCATACATTCTGATCTGGTTGAAGCTATCCAAGCTCCTATTGTGCTTTATTTTAGCTCAACTTACGTGAGACGCACTCTTCATTAGCAGCTTTCGCGAAACCAACTGCACATCTGCACCAGGCAGCGTGGTTTTCCGGCTCGCAGTAAGCATTCGGTCCGCAAGGTAACGTGTTGCACGGGTTGACGCACGCGCCGTCGTTGCATGTGAGTGGACTGGCGCAGTCGGTATTCTTGCTGCACTCTCCTTTCGGTGAAATCGAGCCGATGCACCCTCCTCTGTACGCGTCTCCAGTCATGCCTCGAGCGCACACGCATTTGAAGCTGCCCTTCTCGTTGAGGCAGTGAGCACCATAAGCGCACGGGTTTTCAGCACACTCGTCGACATCAATGCACCCGCGAAGAGGATCGCCTTTGTAACCAGTTTCACACAAGCACCTAGGTGGATCACTTGGCGTGCACTTAGAGTTCATACCGCAAGGGAATCTCTCGCATGGACCTGTAGAAGAGAAGAAATTCACGTTGGATTCATTTCCAGTTATTTCTTTATTTATATTGCTCTGCTATTAGCAGTTTTTTTTATTATAGGTGGCCAACGATCACCAAGTATGGCATTAACGAAAAATAGATCGTGACAATTCACAGACCATGAAAAAACATTCGTGGTCATTTCGGAGAATTTATGGTAATCTTACTTTTGCATTTGTTTCTGTCCAGTGGGTCGGTATAGAATGGCGGAGGGCACACACATTCGCCCGGCTGCACGCACTTCTCGTTGGACGAACAATCGCCGTCGCCGACGCAACGGATTTGATCCGGCGAACAGACTCCGTTATAAGGATCGCCGCTGTATCCTTGAGGGCAGATGCACTCGTGTGAGCCGACGCGGTTCACGCATTCAGCACCGTATCCGCACACTTGTCGGTGATCAGCACACTCGTTCACATCTGAAACAGGAACACCATTTTCATTATCTGGAATCAGGAGGACTGACACACTTTCGATTTCCTTTCGAATGTAGAATGATATTTACCATCGCAAGAACCGTCCTGTTTGGTTTTATAGCCTTTCGGGCAAGCACAATAACTGACTCCACCAGCAATGGTAATGCACTCAGCACCAGGAGGGCACGCTTCCCCTTTTGAGCACCCAGCGAGAATACATTCATCTTTGACGATCTGGTAAGGCGCTTGGCATTGGCACTCGATAGTGTGACACTCCTCACACAGAGAGAATGGATTTCCATTGAATCCAGGTGGACATTGACATTCGTAGCTTCCCGGCAAGTTCTTGCAGAGAGCATTCAGCCCACAAACGGCTCTGTCTCTCAGCTCGTAGCACTCGTTGATGTCTCGACACTTTCCAGTTTCCGGGTCTCTGACATAACCTCGCTGACAAATGCACACGCTGGTCGCTTCGTATTCGTCTTTAATGCATTGTTCTCCAGCTGCGCATGGTTTGTCTTTTGAGCATGTGAATGGAAGGTTTGTCTTGGCGCAACCCCCTTTGGTCGGATCTCCTCCAACTCCTCCAGGGCATTGGCAGGAAAATCGTCCTGGTTCATTTACACACAACGCTCCCGCAGGACAAGGATTCGCAGCACATTCGTTGATGTCGACACATCCACCGAGGTGCGTTGATCCTGTATACCCATCACTGCAAAGGCATTTGGCTTCATCGTTGATGAGCATGCACTGGGCATTTGGCCCGCAGAAAACAGTCTCACAAGGATCTAAAAACAACAAAAAACATTTTTTCACCGTTTTTCAAAGGAATTACATCCAAATTAAATTAAAATGTTAGAAACTCACGTCTGCAATCGTTTCCAATGTTGGGTTCCGGGCAAAGGCAACGTTTCTGGTCATCGCAAATGGCGTTGCCAGGACAATCTTTCTCAACGTTGCACGTCACCACACCGACGCATTTCGTCTTTGGGTCGGGATCAGGGATGGAACCCTCTGGACATTCGCACTGATAGGCGCCGGGTAGATTCAGGCAAATCGCACCGACTCCACAAGCGCCGTTCTGACTGCATTCGTCAACATCTGCGAATCGTATGGCCATTAGGTTTCTCCTCACAAGGTTAAAGGTTGTGCCGTTGAGTCAAACTAATCAGTGTGTTGCTGATCATATTATGTTGCTTATTCGCGGTGTCATCTTACCTAGACATTGTTTGAAAGCGTTTCCCGTGAAACCTGCTGGGCATTGGCAATTGAAGCCTCCCGGTGTGTTTGTGCACACAGCGTCATTACCACAACGACCGGAGGGTCCATTTACCTTGTCGCACTCGTTTATGTCTGTAGAAAAAAATGTTGTCATTCATCAATCATACGCAATGTGTACACGAGAGGCGGCTTCGCGCGATATACACAATTAGTGCAGTCGTCTGATGTGTCCTAGGAGACGTAACATACCAATGCACCCTGCTGCTATATCGCTGGGATTGAATGTCCATCCTTCTTCGCAAATGCAGTAGGCCTCTTGACCGTCAGGTTTACAGAAAGCATGTTGACCACATTTCACGTCCTCACAAGGAGCTGTAAAGAAACAGATAACGAACGTTCATGAGACTAAAAGTGTCAATTATTGTTTCTGTAATTCAACACGGTTCTTGGAAACGGTCGGTGCTAGATGCTTTTCAAAGGAGTGAAAGCTTTGCTTATATCTGTTCAAACGCGACCAAACACACATCATTTTCTTTTTGCTATTGTGTTAAGTTTGTTTTAAAATTTTAAGTATGTCCAAACAAGGTTCGTGTGTAAGATTTTTCTAGTATGATAACATGGTCAGACGGTCAGAGTGTTTAGAAACCTAATCAACCTTTTATCTTGCTACGTAGAAGTAATGCCTCTTACCCTTGCAATGTATCCTCGGCGGAGTTCCCACATATCCTTGCTCGCATTCGCAGTGGAAACTGCCCAAAGTGTTGGTACAAACGGCGTAAGCACCGCATGGTAGAGTCGCACACTCGTCTAAATCAACGCAAGCTGCGCCCTGAGCCAAGAAACCTTTCTGGCAAAAGCATTGGCTGTCCACACACTCAGCGTTATTCACGCAGTCGAAGTTTGTCTTGCAAAGAATGTTCACGTCCACTTGTTCACATGCTACTTGGGGGTTCGGTTTTGCATTATATCCTTGCGGACATAGGCAGTTGTATCCCGGTATGGCGTTCTCACAAATAGCGTTTGTTCCGCACGGCTTATCCAAAGCGACGCATTCGTTTATGTCTGGTGAAATAACAGTTTATTACAGCACCGTATGTGAATAATTGATCGACAGAGTTTTAATGGGTGTTGACATGTGTTCTTTTTCACTTACCAACACATCCTTTGAACGGATCGCCAGTAAAATCTTCTTTGCACGAGCATACGAAACTACCGACTGTATCAGTACAAGCCGCATTTAGGCCGCATGGGTTGTCTTGGCATTCATTTATGTCTGGAAAAGTGAGATAATTATTGAAGCATGATGGTTCAGTCAACTGCGTCCGCATGCATGCTCGCATACGCATAACCATGCAATGAAGCATGCCTAAAAGCTTAATAGAAAAACAAGGCAGTCAAGCTGTAACTAAGAGTACATCGCCAGAGTAATCATTTTGTAAAGTAAACGTCTGTGTAATAAATCAAATTAAATCACAAAGTAAACTGGAAACAAGTTCTAACGGAAGTTGTCGGAAGTACAATCGTAAGTCAATGATGGAGTCAGTCAACGCTCAGACGGGAAAATGAAGACGCACTTTCGACGTCAAAACAAATGACGAAAGTGAAAAACACAAAGCTGTAAGAGAAGAGGGGAAATTGCCGACGGAATAAAATATCAAGACAGAAATGCAAGAACGGTCGCAAAATTCCAGCGTCGAAGATGAATATGGCCATGCTTTTCGCTACAATGCCACTCTTATTTGTATGCCGATGTGAAACGCTGCGTTTTGTTCAGCTTTGTTGGAAAGATGCATTATATCTATACGTGCATGCATAAAATTATGCGGTAAAAGCTGTAAAAGAAGAAGAAAACTTTGTCGATGGAATAAAAGATACAGAAGGAATGCAAGAACGGTCGCCAAATCCCAGCGTCGAAGATGAATATGGCCATGCTATTCGATATAATATAATTCTAATTTGTATGTAGATGCGAAGCTGCGTTCAGTTCAGCTAGGGTGGAAAGATGTATTATGGCTAGATGTGCGAGAATAAAAATAAAGCGGTAAAATTTTCGGCATTCAAAGCTTATTATCTCAACGTGCTTGGTCGACAGGACAGGCAAAACTAGAAGAAGGTATTCATCTCGTTCCAAGTTGCACAGCAGCTGCTTATCGATTGAGAGACCATATGTAAACTAACTTTCACAGAACAAATGCCCCTGTCCACTGAATCCAACTGGACATGTGCATTTGTGCGATCCGGGCACATTGATGCACTTGGCATTGATGCCGCATGCTGTGGACCGGCCGCATTCGTTGATGTCCAGACATTCTTCCATGGGCTGGCCAGTGTAGCCTGACTCGCAGCCGCAGCTAAAGCTGCCCGCAGTGTTCACGCACGCAGCGCCTTTTCCGCACGGGCTCTTTTCACACTCATTAATATCTGTTAAGTGACACAAAGTTAGTTTATGTTATTTACAAATGTTAGAGCTGACAGCGGCCGATGAGCCTTCAAACTTGTTTTTGCTCGTTTATTGCAAAATGTTAATGGCGAGTTTAATGAGTAACATTTAATGATCACACACGAGCTAGAACGTTAGTTGTATTGTATTGCGTTATGGTTTTAGAAAATAGCTGCATGCTATTTTTAAGTCGCTGTGCTGTTTTCGACCTGGGAAGCTTTACACTTGATATTTATCCTCCAGTCATAGAACATTTTGCAGTCAATCATAAAAAAACCAGAAGCGATAAATTAATGTTGAAGCTTGTCTATAATACGATGCGTGGTCCTGTTTCTGTTAATGGTTATATATTTTGATTTTTTTCTGTCTTCATGAAAGCGAAACCACTTTATTTCTGCACGTAACGGACATAATTAATCGAGAATTAACTTACCAGAGCATGCATCAAATGGATCTCCAATAAAGCCCGGCGCACAAGTGCATCTGAAGCTACCGTCCATGTTGTGGCAGAGTGCATCGCGGCCGCACGGGCTTCGGGCGCATTCGTCAGAGTCAACGCATCCTGAAGTGTAGGCGTCGCCACCGTATCCTGCAGGACACTCGCACTTGTGTCCTCCGGGCACGTTCGTACAGAGAGCGCCAGGACCACAAGCGTTTTGGTCCTCACACTCGTTCTGGTCAACGCACTGAAGAGAGAGGAGAGTCTTACAAACAATTCCTTTCAAAGATTGTCCACGCTATGATCCTTTTGAAAAGAATGACTGTCCTATACGGAAGATGGCATGGCCACAAAGCTTCGCATTATTCTCAAACGAAAGTAAATAATTAACTTCTGAAACGTGCAATGATAGCCAAAAGGCAGACGTGATTTGGCATGAATAGGTGCGAAATGCGCAAGTTTCTCACGAATTGAACAACACGTGAATAATATAACAGTCTCGTTTTCTTGTCAATTCGCTTGGCGTTATGGAATAATCATTACCCCATCGAAAGGATTCCCGACGTAGCCATCTACACAATGGCAAGTGTAATTTCCAGGAATGTTTTCACATTTCGCGTTCACTCCGCAAGATCCTGGTTGAAGACACTCGTTCACATCTATAACCAATCACAATGATTAGACACGTAATAATATTTGGTTGAATTGAAACCACATGCCGCTTTAATCTTTCATCTTCTCGTGGCCATTCTCGCGACGACCCAAGTTGATTCAATACCGTAATTGTTATTTTTGTAGCTTGCATCACGGAAAAGTTTTTTTTTATTGTTACGAGATTTGTTCATGCGACCTTGGTTGAGTCTGATATTATAAATATAAAGATGAGCTAAAGAAGTTCTCTAATGGTATGTCTGCGAGGAGGAGGGAGCTAGAAGCGTTGGTTCCGGATAGATGGCCGGCTAGGTGAAGGCCGCAAGATGTGATTAATACAAAGGCTGGGACCACGTTCTAAGGCAGTAAATAATAACACTCGTACTATATGATGTATCTACCTCTAATCCACTCGGATTTAGAGAAAAGATGGTCATGAAAACCACAGAGGAACCTTCAATCGACTAGTCTGCAATGGTTAATGGCAAAAGTGCAATTATCATGCAAGTATAAAACGTACCGAGGCATTCCTCCTCGCCGTCGCCTATGAAGCCGGGATTACACTTGCACAAAAAGTGCGCCGGTAGATTGCAACATTCGGAGTTAGGCACGCATCGGGCTGCCACTGCGGGGTCGTCACACTCGTTGACATCTGGAAGACAAATCCAAGGCGAGGTTCAGTGCTATGTTTACCGGAAAGCTGAAAAAACTACAGCGCCAGCTAGACTAGATTTGGGAACTTGGAAATGAGTGGTGAACCAAATCGATGGTCAGAACTATGTTTACCAAAAATAAAGTAAATTATTGCGCTAGCCAGACTAGAATTTGAAATTGGGAAATAAGCTGACTTAGCAAAAACGTGCCGATCAGCTAAGAACAATAATCGACGTGCTCAAGTTTTCACATTATCTCGGGATAAGCTGTTCTCTAATTATATAGACGCCCGAACTATTCTTCAGCTTTGTACAGTTTTCGAGTTCCCTTTTTTTTTAATTGATTGCAATTCTCGAGTGATGCCGAGTGCAGACCGCCCGGCCTCCCCAAGCCTACCGATCGTACATGGTACGCAAGCGATCCGCGTGAGTAGAAAGTGGTAAACCGACGGCGGTGGACGATAAAAACTGGTATTTTATCATTGTAGATCGTATACAAGACTCGTCATAATTCTGAACGTGTATCACGATCGTTTTTCTTGGGTCAAGGGGATCTGGTAGGAATACCATATCCTCCGCATTACATCTCTGATAATAAATTATTACCTATTAAGTTTTATAACAAAAGCTAAAAGTGTGTAATTGCGTATGATGACTTATTGCTCAGGCTGTTTTCTTAATTTTAGATGAATGAAGGTAAGATACCTAGACTCTGGTTAAAACCGTCTACTACTTTAAGACCGTAAACTGAAGTTAGCCAGTTACCAATTTTGAATAAGTGTATATTATTATTTAGAGTTAGTTGCATGTTTCAATCAGAGTAATTCCAAGTCGTGCAATTTGAGTAGGTACGTAACTTTTATGAAAGCTGCTCTATGAACTACTCGAAATCCAATAGATCAAAATTATATTGTAAAATGCACCGGGCAACATATAAATCATGAGCTGTGTTATGACTATTTGACAAGTGAAGGCATGGAGCAAACTTAATTGCATTTTAATACAATGTTGTAATCAGTTCGAGTAATCTGAATCTACTTCTGAAAGCTGCTCGTTCAACTCCCCCCCAGTCGAGGTGCATATACTTTCACCTTTGATATTTAAAAATTATTAGCGTACACCGCGAAAAAGAAGTTCGTACTCAATTAAATGCCTTGAGCATTCTGTACTTAACGGCGTTCCGGACAGTTGGACGACAATCGCAGTCCGCTAGATGGCAGTGCTGCTCATATTGTTAATCCTTTCT
>QKMV01002304.1:0-13615 GCA_003287335.1 Lednia tumana
CCACCGCTTAATGTCCCTTCCGAAGGACGGTACAACTCGAACAGCATGGGATTCCTCCACTAATCCGTACTGTCGAGGGGTGGATTGCTAGGGGAGTGACGCTGTCGCACTAACTTTAAGCCCTCCAGCCTCTCTCGCGAACAGAAATGGACCTTAGTATGAATGGTAACCCATCCAACCTTTGGTCCAGCGCAATGTTGCTTAGCTTCGGTGATATCACGAGAACTGGTGTATCCAACATGCGAAACCGTTCGGTGCAGAGTTTTCTTATAACATACGGTAATAATATAATAATAAGAAAAGTTTCGTGCTCTGCACGATATTACGCTCGTTCGTTCGTCGGTCTTGACTGAGTTATGACAGCAAAAATAGCCCATGCAGAGGGGATTGCAGTGTGTCGTGTTTGCCTTCAATCTATATGATGCCACGTCACATGGATTCTCCTATTGGTACGCCGTGAAGGACGCTTTTTTTCTTGTTATTTTCCTGGTGCATACGTGGAAATAGACGTACTACGAAATACGAATATCAAGTCGCACGAGATTGCTATTGCACATTTGCAACCATAAATGTGGGCTTCCGTATTATTACGTGTATAATGCGCGAGTACGAGGTTGAGGCAGGGGGGGGGGGGGGGGGGGGGGGGGGGGGGGGGGGGAAGCGACGGTTGCGGCTCGCGGCGACGTCTTGTTTGGTGAAATTGAGAGTTGTGGTGGCGCCTAAGATGACGTCACAACGGTGGTCCAGACGGGCCGGCGCCTCTACAGATCGATATCGCGTCGGCCGTCTCGCTGCAACTCGCCCTCTCTACAAAACGCGCCCCCCCCCCCCCTGTCCACGGATGAGTCATGGTGGGTCGACTCGGAGCCCACCTTCACCCTAGTTGACAATTGATTTGCATTTTGCAGTCACGCTGGGTACGCTTTGAAAGCAATGAGCATACTCGGTCGTCTACATTTGCATTCCTACCTCGAAAAAACAAATTGAAAAAAACTCGATCTTTTATTTTTAAAATCTGTTATTAAACCCGTGGCGCGTTTTTTTGAAAACTTGTGCTGAAATTAGGCAGAAGACAAGAGTCCTAAGGATTTAATTGATTAAATCAAAAAATCGCCCCGAGGAAGCTTTCAATATAGTTAGCGAAACGTTGGCAGTTTGTTTGTTAGAAGCTTTCAGTAATTTAACCCATTTACTAACAGTTTTTTTGAAAAATTACTTGATCTTTTATTATTTTCGGTTTGTGCTCTGTGTACATTTATAAAGCTTGTCTGTTAAAACTTGTCAACATACAAGTATTTTTAATGAACACAGAGCACACACCAAAAATAATAAAAGATCACTAAACAAGGGCTGTGAAAGTCTTCACAATTGAAAAAAACTTGCGACAAACACGCTGTTGGTATATTTTAAGCGTCCAGGGCCGTGGTAATGTATTATTTCTTTCTCGGTGTTTGCCCTGTAGTTTAAAATGACACAACGTTTCGGCAGCGATAGCGTTGCCATCTTCAGGTGTTCTGGATGTTTGTTCTGTTGTTTTTGTTTATGTTTGTTTATGTTTTAACAAAAGCAATAGAACAAACATCCAGAACACTTGAAGATGACAACGCTATCGCTGCCGAAACGTTGTGTCATTTTAAATTACAGGGCAAACACCGAGAAAGAAATAATATAAAACATGCTGTTATTTCAAAGTGCACGTAGAAGTAGAGAATCAAAGTTGTTTCTTACCCAAAAAATGGCATACACGCTTGACTAGAATTTAGAAGCGTGGGCGCAAAATCTACAGGATCTATGAACTAAGATGTTGAGAGGAGAAAGAGTTAAAAGCGCCCACCGTTTTAATTTAGAGTCAAGTGCGCATGAAAAACGTCTAGTTACCTACAGAAGGAAATGCCATCGTCTACTTTTCAGTTACCTAATCGTGTTTGACATTTGTTTTGAAATCAGAATTTTGAAATATACCTAATCGAGCTTTTTAAATATATTTTTTACACAAGACTTAAAATAAATGTGAGCCCACGATAGTTTGAATTTTGGCAATTTGATCCTCCAGGAGAGGCGTGTGATCAACTAAAATTCAATAGAATTTTGTGTTGTCAACAGGAATTGGCAAAAAAGCAATGTTTCAAGTCTATTGAACATAGAGAATTGGGCTAAAAATCGACCAAACAATTTGAAAAGTAGTCGAAGCAAGCTAAATAAAAGTGTGTAAAAAGGAGAGAGAGTACCTGGAGGTGTTATTCAAATCGGCGAGCAGAACAAGGCTATTTTGTATAAAAATATGCACTGTGGGACTGATTTTGTATAAAAGGTCTTGCAGTACATGCTTTGTCTCTGCAACAGAAAGAAAAAAGTCATTTTTTCATCATCCTTTTCTCCACTTCTAGTTGACCGCTGTAAGCTTCCAATCTGATTTTACTGCTTTTCGAGAGTGTTTGGCAATGGGCAAAATAGTTGGTCACAAGGCTTATGGTAGATGAGAAGCTTCTCACCCCCAAAGTTTACAAAATGTTGGGAGAATTTCAGTGAATTTCTTAGCATTCAAACCCAGTTCCTATCCCTTGATTAAGTCTGGTTTTTGATAGCTGGTTACACAGCTAACAAACCATGAACTTGTTATCAACATCCAATTAGCTTTTTTCTTAATTTCTTAATTGGCTTAGGAAAACTTTCATGAAAAAGTTTAATTTAAAACTATAGAACTACTCAAAGATAAAATCAGCCAAAAAATTTCGAAGTTTTTGAAAAAAAAACAAGAACCAACAATCAAGACTTTTGAATGTTTGAATAATTAAAAAAAAATTATGCTGAAGCATGGGCAGAACATGTATGCTTAATCTGTTACGTTACGATTGCTCAAACCTGGAGTGGTCATGGGAAATCACATGTGTCACCAGAACCAAACCTGGGACTTTCTGATTACATAACAGATGCCCTTGCCCAGTTTTCAGTAGGTAGCTTAGCCAGGAATGTAGTTTTCCTTTAATTAGCTGTCAGGAGAGCAGTAGCAAATCAGCTACAGTGATCTACTCTAGTTAATTGACAGTTAAATGTTTAACTAGCCACTGAATTCCCAGCTCTTGATCTGAGTTCCTCTACTTAACTTCGCCCACCCTATTTTTTGCGAGTTGTGGCAGAAAAGACGCTGAGCGTTTGCTTTGGTTTGTTTGCAGCCACGGAGATCCGCTGCCAGGAGAAGTCCAAGGGAGGCCTGGCCTATCAGGTGATCCTAGCTGAACCGGTTAAGGAAACGCCGCCCAAGACCAAGCGCCCCATCTCGCCCCCGGGTTCCGCCAAGGTCTCCGTGGAGATCATCGAGGAGAAGCTGAAGGCTGCCGAGGACCGCCGCCTGGTAACTGACTAACATATTAACATATTTAATTCCTGGACTGTTCGGATTAATTACGCCATAGCGATTGTGAAGTGTCCATTTGAGCAATGCTACTACAACCCGAAATAGGAAAAAGTACATTTTTTCTGAGGGGCAATGGTGTGAAATTGTTTCTGTAGACATCGGTCATCTTCTTTGGCTACTGGATGACGCGGGCAGTTGCAGTGAAAACGGTTGATATCCATCGTCGAAATTTCACATAACCGTACTCTAGTAGCTCGGAAGCTCTGCTAGTATCGAAAGAGTCTAGATTCTCAACTAGAGGATCCGGGTTCAAGTCCTGGCAAGTCCTAGTGGGCAAACTCAAAAACAGCATCTAGGTGTATGTTGTGGACAGTCTATACTGTGAGAGAGAATACTGTGTTACACCTGCAAAATAGGCTCTCAAGCCTTACCTTCCTGTGTTAGTTGCCATCATCCCCCCTGGCAGAAAAGTTTGCTCTTCCTGTAAATAGAGTGTAAGTATAGGTAGAATAATAGTAGGTAGTGTCGTATCCTAGACTATGTAAGAACACACCCTCGCTAGGTGAGCGAAGGAGCTGGTAGCTAGTTCCGGTAAGAAATAAATACAGAAGAACAATGTATCAACCAATACCAAGAGTGTCGAAAGAATCTGCTAATATCACCAATCCAGATCCACATCCGATAGCTAGTTCCATTAACTAGACGGAACATAACAGGTAGCATAGAATGAAAACGGTAATTTATTTCTCAGCAATTAGGTAGTCATTCATTTTTGGGAGCCATTTTTGGGAGCAGAGGTCAAGATCAGCTAAATTCCCAGTAAGCTGCATGGTGTGATCTTTCTTTCCCGCAGCAAAAAGTGCTCAAACAATAAGTTTCACGTACATTTGAATTTAGTAAATATTTAGATCATAATATTTAATAACAAAATAACCAGCTGTAATTAGTTATCCCGTGTCGACAGTCTTTGGAAGCTAACCGGCTGGCATCTCTGCACGCGAAGATGTCGAAGATCGAGGAGGCAACAAAGAAAAAAGACGAGCAAGCCAACGCATTCATCTCGCAGACTCGTGATGCCCTCGAGCAGAAGATGGAGACTCACGGCGAGAAGCGAGAGGCTTACATCAACAATCTGCAGGCTAAACTCAAGGACCACGTACGTTGCTAGCACGCTACATCTTGGAGCCGATTCATGATCTAGCTAATCGTCTTTTGAGTAGATTTTAATTTCGGTTGCTTGTCGATAGTTTGAGGGCGTCGAAAAGACTCGAGCTTACCTTGACTCGCAGACTGCTGAAGTGCGACAAGCCGTTGAGGACAAGATGAAGACTTCTGCCGCAAAGCGAGACGAGAACATGAAGAAGATGGTCGACCGGCTTAAGGACCATGTGAGTTAATTGTAGATAGTAGGTGGGTATAGTCTTAACAAGAGTATTTTTGCCATTTTGTTGGAGCCATATTTTCTGACTGTGAGTATTACGTATGATTATGTCAACAGCGTAGTCACTTTTAGTAAAACTGATATTGCGAATGAAGTTTGCCTAAGCTTCATTTATAATTTAAATTTTTAACTTAGACTACACCAATCTATTAAGGTTCATCTGCAGTTCAAAATACTAATTTTGAATACAATTTCAATCAAATGGTGACTTTGACCCGTGAAAAACCAATCATAAACTGCGGGCCATTTCTCAGGAAAATTGGGGTCACAAACGAGCACAAAATAGCACGTGCAGCCCGAACTCTTTTACACCAAAGGGAGAGAATCAGTTGTCCAATTGTTATGAGACATACATTTATCAAATGTTCACACTTCAAAGATTACAAGGAATGGACCACTAGCGTTCCAGAGGCGATCAACATTGGGGGATTTTTAACGCCATAAGAAAAGCATTGTTCCACAACGTGGATTGACTCTGGAATTCCTTGATCACTAGTCGTCCATTGTATTTTATTCAGATGGACATCTATAAATTCTATCAGTGTTTGCACTTAGCAGGGTTTTTGCTCTCCTATTTACAAGTTTCCCAAAATTTGTTACACAAAAAGTATGCAAATATTTGTGGCTTACATGTGAGGTTACCACAAGTGTCTTGAATGGGAAAAAATGAGACCAAATTCACCAATATTTTGACCTGCTTGGTGTACAGAGTGGGAGTATGTGTCTGACCAAATTTTCCAATTTCTGCCAAAAATTTTCTGGTGAAATATTTCAGATTATTTTTCCATGCTTTCAAATCACCATTTGATTACATTTGAAACAGAAGAAATCAAAAAAATCATGCATGTTAAGTAATTATGTGACGCATATTTCAATGTATTTGGCCTGCTAGAATATGTTTTTCACTTTTCAGTGACTTAATGTGTGCTAGTGTATTTAGTTGTTTCTTGAGCAGCTTCCGTCGCATTATGTTTGCTTGTGCTTGTTCACTGTCGTATTGTTGCTTACGTTGTGCACGGACGCGCGTGTTGCGGTGTTCAGGAACTGCAGGTGAGCCGCGTGCGTGAGGGCATGAAAGAACGTGTCAACGTTCTTGAGACTCAGATCGAGAAAAAACTCATCTCCGCTCAGTCTCGACGAGAGCAGCTGGAAGAGGAGCAGCGTGAGAAACTCCGAGAACACGTGAGTTAATCTACTGCGGCACTCCATAAATCGTTACGTAGTCGTAGTTTGCACGAGTAGTTTTTGGTGCGATCTGTGATTTTACGTTTGATGAGGATTGTCCGTCTCTTTAGACGCTATCTATCCCTAGTTTGATCTATTAATGCCATGCAAACGTAGTCGGTCTTGTAGTCTATTTTGTTGTGTCGAAGGGTAAAAAGCAAAACTACATAACCCACAAAAAATCGAAAGTGAGATTGGTATATATTTGGAAAAAGCTTTTCGAGATGAACGCGGTGGTGAAACCATGTATCCCTCAAATGGCATTCTGATTTAAAAATAATTGTTTTGTGTGGTCGTAACACTCAGATTTTAACATCACTTAACCCACACCAAAAACATTCGTACAGGGTGGTACGATGAATGAACCCACCTTGCAGCCGACAGACTTGACACAAAGACCTAAGCCTCACTTGTAACCCACAACGTAGATCACAAACTTATCTGGCAAAACATGTAACTCACATTTTATTTCTGTATAAATTAATTAGTAATTACAAATTATATGCCTAATAGAATATGATATGAGTATGACTAATTAAAACAAGAATGTGACAAGTTTAAGAAAAAATTAACCTCTCGGCAAAAAAAAGAACCACCCCTGAACAATTTACCTTTTAAGCGCTTACGTGGTTTTGCCTTTTACTCATCTATTTATAGGTACTTATGTAGTAAATAAGTAGTTTTGATTTTCTGTAGTTGTTATCTCTGCACGCTTGCCTGGTTGTTTTGTGTAGAACATGAACAAGTTGGCGTTGGTGCAACAAGCAAATGAGTTGTTGACGAAACAAAACGAAGAAAAAGCAAACAAAGAATTACAACAGAAGCTGGTGATTGCTTACCAAAACCGGGAAAAGGCGATCCAGAAGAAACTTGAGAAGATCCACAAACTCGTATGTTGTTAGGGGATTTGTGTCTGTCTCCACATTATGGAATTCTGCTTGGAAACCTATGCCCCACAATTAAAAAGCATATGCATGAATGACTTTTTAAACTAGTAAAGTAACGTGGTTTTGTATTGCATCGACTGAGCATGCATTGTATGGCATGTTCACTGGAATCAACTAAACAAGGTGAAATGGAGATGGCTGTCTTATTTGAGGTACCTATTTGATTGATTATTACATTTCTTCGATATTAATATTTAATCATAACCTTATGGTAGATTTATGTGTTACAGATTACACTGCAACCTGTATCTTCTAACAATTTGTGTGCAATGTTAATGTTATCTTGTCTTTGGGGGTATGTTATCGTGGTGATGTGATATCATTATTGTGTGAGTACTGTGGTTGGTTCTTGTAACCCACACAGTTGCTAGCTATCTAGGTGTGTGTATTGACAATTGACGTCCTTAAGGTGTGAAAGTTCTATAACTATAACCTACTATCTAAGTATCGTCACAGCTGGTGATATTCAGTTATAGTAACTTGATTCATATTTCATTTCCAATAGCCGTTTCGTGAAAATTACCTGGCCATGTTCTTCGAGTCACTGGACACAGCATTATCAAGCCCAAACCAATCTACTCCTGTTTGATTCAAGAATGAATACTTCCCAACATCTTTCCTTGACACTTTTACCACCACACAAATCTTGTCTTCATTTCTATGACCACATCGCACAACAGTTTGATTAAAAAAAAAGTAGAGAAAATGGGGCAAAAGAGCTTGTAGAACTAAATGTTTTGCCATTATTGTCTTCTTTAGTATATAGCAGTTGAGTGTTGGCAATTTCTGTCAACACAAAACTCTTTCTAACCTCTGCTTTTGCCTCTTTTAACTCCAAATCACACATCCAATTTTCTTCTGGCCTCTAATGTCTCCCATGTTAAAACCTTCGCTATTATTTAGGTTTGGTCTTTCGAAGACCAACACTTGCAACATTCTTCTAGCCTTGCCAGCTTTCCGAGGCCAAGCAGTGCAGGCTATACAGCGAGCTGTCACGTTTTGTTCTTGCAGGAGCGTCGAGCCGAGCTTGTGCGTCAGAACAAGGAGCGCTTGGCCGCCACAGAGGGTGAAGAGCAGACCGACCAACAGACGGCTTCTTCCGGCTAACTCCCCCACCTCCAACATGCTTTCGATCCATCAGTAAATCACGCCCCGTGCTCTACGTCATTCTACTACATTTATCGTTACTTGTAAATCAGTGTTTTCGGAACAGTATTATATTCAACCTTGCCTTTGATAGATATACCTTTGCGACAACGGGGTCAATTCTACGTGAAGTCCTCCTCGATTGCTGTGATTACCTGCTTTGCTTGTAATATTGTTGACAATAATAGGTCATCTTAAGTCGGAAGTATAAAGCAGTAGTCACTAGCGACTAGGAAAAAACTTCTCAATTTATCAATACCAATTGGCTTCATGTTTAAGTAATACCCAAAATGGAATGTTATTTCAAAATTAAGGGGCTTTATAAGACTACTACATTAAATAATGACTAATCAATAATCATACTATTGGTAAACTATATTAATAATTGATGCTTTTATTGTTAAAGCTGTTGTTTCAAAATGTCACCGCCTTGCTATTTATTCGGGGCCATTTGCTAACGTGTAAGGACGGCTGTTGTTTTGTACTGATGGCAAATGTGCTTTGCGCTGAGGTTGTTCAAGCTAGCTTAACTGTGATGGGTTTACTATGTTACAAACCAAATCTAATCACTACACTCTTAATTGTAGCTCAAATTTAGGTAGTTGGCAGACAAATATTTAAGAAATGGTTTCCAATGGTGTTAGCACAATACACAGTGCCCGACCACAATTTAAATGCCATTATCGCATAGTTTAGCTAGCTGAGGTACAAACTCTCTTCTTGCACTACACTTTTTAACACTTAACATTTCAACCACGATGCCATTTTAGAGTTGCCTTGAAATAATTCGGTAGCAACGAATACTTCATTCTTACGGTGTTAGCAGAGAAAAAACTGCTGCACATGTTTGTGTGAAGTATTCAGAGAGGGTACTATTTTTGCAAATGTTTTGTACCTTTGCCTTCTAAAAACTGATTGGTTCAGATTGTAATTGATCTTTTTTATAATTATGTGCTTTACAACCTATTAATAGAAGTGTAATTTCACAGCCTGATCCGAATATGTGTAGTGTTCCTAGTTTTCATTCAAAATAAACATGTTCTTTAATAACAATTTGGATCCGTGTCTTTCTTGTGAGTTGTGGTGGTTTCGGCGTTCGAATCTATCCTATTGCAGATGATCTTTCAAAGAATTGAGAGTGGGGATGCGAAGGGGGGATGTGGACATGGAATTGAGGGAGGGGAAGTCGAAAGGATAATGGCGGATCATCAGTACCGTGTGACAGTTTTACGCTCAACATATCATTCAAATTGTGCTTTATAAGAGTGTATTTCGCCCAAATTGTTCTTTACAGAAGTATTTTAATAGTTTATTAATGTTGCTTAAGGGTTGTCAATCACCAGAAATGGACAAGAAGAGCAGAACAGCTGGAAATAAACAGCATCGTACCACCGGTGAGTAGTAGCCTTGCAGTTTTCAGAATGCAATATGGCGCCTCCAAGTTCACACATTAGATCGCATTTCGTTGCAGCACATAAGTCGTTTAGCAGAAAAGTAAGGTGATTTGCTACTGATAAGTCTTGCTTCGATTACATTACTGTAGTAGATTTTCGTGGTTTACTAATTACTTGTCCAACGTGAATGTCAAGAGTTCTACACTCTATGACGTTTAAAGATATCCTTGTCCATTTAAACTATTTTTAGCTAGATGTCAGGCTAATGTCATAGAGGATCATATTCATAACTTGTGAGTCTGAACTCATCTTTTCCATCTTGGAAGAAACCAATATATTTATTTGTTCCATTCCACATTATACACTGCGCAAAACAGTTTTTACCTATACTTTACACCTACTCTTTAAAAATCAATTTCCTGGTAATTTAAAAAAAGTATAGAAAATCAACGACCTTTCGATTTGTTGGCTGGTTCTTCCCAATTTCCCACATGTGATGATACCATTGTGATAAGAGAAGGACGAAAGGATTTCCCCATTGTAGCTTTATCATTTACCCGTTCCGATGAGGGTGAAAATAGGGTGTGACCGTGTGGGTGAAAAATGATTCACTGGGTTATAACCTAGCAGGCAGCAACAGGTAATGAAATATGTTGTGACACTATCGGGCACGTCGTGTTGGTAATCATCTCGAAGGTCAAAACGAGTTTACTTGACCTTCGGCATTGAAAAATTCAACTTCCAAGAACTTGACTTTGGATACTAGACTCTGAGCATAGACCCTCTGAGACCCACATTTCCGTCCCATCCCACACCGTCCCGATACGGAAATCGATCGTACATTCTGATGCTTAAATTAAGGGGAAGAGACGCCGACGTACAAGTAGGATACATCAGAAATAACCAACATATTCGTATTGTAACCAGTGTGCACGCACGTGCGTCTGTTTTGTTGCGTGATATATCGATTTTTTGTTTCTTTATCGCATTACCATCTGTGACCTCCTTCTTTGTTTGTCAATTCATCTGCGCCTAAAGTTCAACGACATTATATTGTTTTTGCTGGGAGGGGGCGCTCCAGTCAACGGCGATCGAGACGAAACATAATGGCTCGCAGTCACTCGATTTTCCCAAATTTCATTGTTGATGGCAATACCCTAGTTATACTATTCTCTACTCGTGGAGTAGTGAGTAACTTCTCACTAGTAGTTAGTAGTAGGTACTACAAGCAATGTCCACCGTCTGCGATTGAAATTCGCTGTCAAGGCTGGCGTGATAAGGTGAAGAAAGAAACTTATCTTAAAAATATCATGGACTGGCAGCTGAGCTTCCTGGAGATAGGCGCGATTCCCAAGACATTGTGCGAGAATAATTGAATCATAGGTCATACTGTGTTCCAACCGCAAAGGAAATAGCTGATAGAAGAAGAGTACGACACCTTGCTAGTTGACTCTTATGAAGCAAAACAAACCACTTTTTATCAGGGGGAAATTGGAATTTAGGTAAGATTAGAGAGGCATAGTGAGTGATAAAACATCCTGTGGGAAGTCATATCGAGATGTATTTTTACACGAAGATTGAGTGTTGTCCTGAATTGTGGTCAGGTGTTTACCACAACCAGAAATAATTGATAGCGCGATGACGCCTAATTTCTTTTTGAAAAGGCGATTATTTTGCGGTTTGTTCAATGTGGGAATCTGATCTGGGGTTAGTTTTGAAGAATACTTATAAATAATGACATGACTTTTCATTTTTAAGCTAAAAATAATAACATTGATGTTATGGGGTGGTATGCCTATACATATTACTTCAATTAAAATGAATTGCGTGGTGAGGGAGCTAGCCGTTTTCGACCTAGTCCCCACGACACCGCGGATTCATCTCTACATAGTAAGTACAAACCTGCCCACTAGGTGGCTCTAATGATGGCTCCCGCAAGAAAACCACTTTAAATCGTTAAAACGACAACTTTGAGCTATTTGTCAACGTGTAAAATGATGTACAAACGCAGACAATAGTGTTCGCCTGCCTTCCAAATATTTTTCTGTCCATGGCCATGGCATATTTCATAAATAAGTTGATTTCAGTCGTCTTAGCACTCGTTCCCGTTCATGCTCAGGCATCGGCTGGGTCTCTGCCGTGGCGCGTTTGTAGATTTGTGTTTCAACGACACGCTCTTTTAAGTTTATCTTGAAAGGGCGGACCCCTCACCCGGGGTCTGCCCAAATAATAACCCTATTGTAACGCCTGCCCGTGGCACGCACCCTCTGGTCTCTGTTGTGACGGACTATGAGTGGATATAGGTGGTCGTGAGACGGGAATTAATTGATCCCTCAGAGCAAAACTGTCGGTGTTTACAACGTGCCACTTGCGTCTTCTTTCGCCTTCGGTATGGAGAAATTTGAAGTTCTAAGGTTTCAACCACGGATAACTCGGTTATCACTACGGCAATGATTTTGTCGAATGGAATTTTTTTCCGAGTTCTAAACCGAGGCATTAGGAGTTGAACTGAAATGCGTTTGAAAATGTTTTGCCTTGCCGAGAAAAATCTGTTTTTGATCAAATTCAGATTTTATACGTACATTTTGTGTCCTGCTCAGAAAAATACCCGCGGCTCGGGGCACTGATAGGGGATTCCAAATATTTCTGAAATTTCCGGTTGGTTGGTATTGGTATTTGTTTCTGACTGATTCTTTCATTGCGTCTGCGATTTACATTCCGATGATCAAAAATTGATTTTTTTTTAAATCCACAAAAAAAGAAAATCCGTGGCGATCCGAAACGTAGTCCGGGCCATCAGGAAAAATAAGGGTTTCACTCGAAAAAAAAGAGGTTTGCGCTGTTTATAAGAGAGGCATCACATCAGACTCAGAGCGAAGCACTAATGTCGAGGCGAAGGCTCGAAGTCCAAATTTTTGAGCCGATGCCCATCTGGTGGATAGCATTATCTTGTTCCATCGGGAAAAATAAGCGTAAATTCAAAAAAAAAAATGTTTCTGCTGCTTATGAGAGCTAAGTCCATAAAGCCCAAGTCCACAAAGCCCAAGTTTTTACGTGGTATTTCTTACGGAAATTTCCAAATTTGAACATAAAATCCTTTAACCCAGTTAATTTTTTTTTTTATAATGAAATCCTAAGTTTTGAGGCGAAGCCCGAATTAAAAGGCAAAGCCCGAAATGCAAATCGGAAAAAAATCCTCGGTGAAGCCAAAATTGTGTGGTGAAGCCAACATTGTGTGGTGAAGCCAACATTTGGCGCACAGCCGAAATGTACTGCCGCCCATCGAGCTTAGCGAAGCATTATTTCACAATTTATTCGGTTCTATACTGAAATATCTCACAAATCATTAATCTGTCGTACTGTTTATGTCAGGCGTGGGCAACCTTTGGAAGTCGCGGGCCACATTTTAAGTTCCGGAAAGCACAGTGGGCCGGATTACATTGTAGTGTGAATTGAATTGAATAGAAAACAAAGTGAAATAGATTGAAAAATATTTTGCTGCATAACTGAAACTTACACAGGCTACAGCACGAAAGACTAGTAGTATTAACACTCTTAATTTTTTCGAAACAAATGATGTCATAAACTGCCCCGATACATTCTTTCACAAATTTGCCGTCAGAATATGACTTGGAATTTTGGGTTAATTTTTGTTTCACAGTAAAACTTGCACGAGCTTTGCCCTCAGCTTCCGAGTTGCGCTTTTTGAAAATGTTTTGCTGACCACTTAGATTTGTCTCCAGTGACTCCAATTTATCTTTCCTTATTTGTCCTTTGAATGCATCGTAGCTCAAATGCTTGGTATAGAAATACCGCTTTACATTGAACTCATTGAACACCGAAACAGATTCAGTACATATTCAACCAATAGCTTTTCCTTTCATGAACGCGAAGAAGAATTCGCTAGTCCACTTTTCTTGAAAAACACGGCACTCTGAATCCACTGTACCCTTTTTACATTCCATCTTATTTCAACGTTATTTTTGCTATGCTATTTAGAGCCTTATGCGCACAGGACAACATCTGACCGGAAATTGAAGTTATTTACTTGCCGTCTTGTCGAAAAATAGGTATTAATTTTAGATGTCATGCCAAACCAACGTCTTCC
>QKMV01002305.1:0-13615 GCA_003287335.1 Lednia tumana
CACACACACACACACACACACACACACCCACACACACACATCCAAACACAAGTAAACTAAACTCGGGGGAATGAGACACCTAAGACATCGTCTGGCCAACGCATCAGCCAAAAATATATTTGATAGATTAATCTCTCATCTTCTATCAAATACCTCGAGAAGAATATATCTGTAACGATATAATACATATAAAGCCGAAGAGTCAAGATTCTTTCGAAACTTTTTCCCTCTTCGTCGGAAAAAAACTCTCAGTTTCTTCGTTTTTTTCCTTCGCGCAAGAAACTTTTCTCATTTTCGTTTGGAGCTCGCTTTTTACATTAACCACGGATCTATTGAATGAAGGAGTCATCTCGAACGATCAACGAAAGTTTCCTATTCGCACAGACACTGCTACATACTATACTCGTACAAATAAGCATTACATTTGTTCACGTCCGCGGATGCATCACGCTGCACCAACATGCGGCGTGGTAAGTGCAGTTTCAGGAATAATTTCAACCTGCTACTTTAATTGCACTACCAACAGAGACTAAGGCATCCTAGTTCTTTAATGAGGCAAGCTATACCACACTAAAGAAAACACTTCGATGTTTATTGTTTTTTCAACTAAATTGGAACTATTTGTTAGCTGTACAAAAAAAAACTGTGAGCCAGAAGCAACAAATTCGATCAACGTTAACTTCGGACGTCGAGGGGCATTTTCACACTCTTGCGTTTCGTAATTTGTCATGCTGAGTTAGATTAAAATCGACCTTATCCTGCTGTGCCTTTGCCTTGTCATATGGAAAAATTACCAGTTGCCCCTCAGCATTCTTTTGTCAGTGTTAATTTAGGTAAATTTATGCTTTGATGCAAGTGACAAAATATCCAGAATTACAATAAAATAATCAATTAATCTTTTTTTTTTTTTTAGTAGTGTTTAACGACGCACTGTATAATTAATCTTTTGTGTCGTAAATACAAAACGAAGCACGCCTATTTTACAAGCAGGACACAAACAGAACGTGTTAGCTAACTGGGTTTTCCGTTCAAAAATGTTAGGCAGAAAATCTGACATTCGTTCACCCATTGCTAGGTAATCCTGGGAGTAACTAATTCCACGTCAAACATTACACGGAAATGCAAACACCATCTATCGAGGATCTAAAAACAAAGTGACACACGCCACCGTAGGTGCTCTATTATAACAACGAATCCCGAAAATAATTGCCCAGTTAGCTCTAATGAAATCCACTCACATAAACCCACCGAATCACATGCTAAACATAAGCATCCAGGACAACGGAATTACGACTGACAAAAATTGTCAAGCCGAATCTACACTAAATTAGTCTGAATTATTCGCTTGAAAAAGTACGTTTTTTCCGCGTATGTGCGCTGCACTGTGCACGCAGCACGACCGGGGTGACGGGTGGTTTAGGGGGGGGGGGGGCATGCGTTAATGAATGTATTCACTCGAATAGTGAATAAATCAAGCCGCATGAGGTCAGATACAGGATCAAGCCCGGTATAGCGCAATGTATCAAGATGCACGGGAATAAAACCTCTTGAATCGCCGTCGCGCCTAGTTCGAGATTCCGCACAGGGGTGACGTGGCCATTGGTCAATAGGGGAGTTTGGGACGCTGACAATTACAAATCGGACGCGCGTTGGACATGTGAGCTTCCAAAATTAATTCAACCTGCGGGACCCGAATCACTCGTTGTGACGCCCCGTGCATCACAATTCGTTCATATTAAATTATTTACATTAGTAATTAAATTGAACATCGTACAGTTCGCATGACCAGGTTCGTATGTCCATACAGTGTTTACCTTCGTTTTTTTTTGCACGCGGTTCGTTATTTAACAAAGTAATGGCTTTTTATTCTGGCAATGCCAGCTATAGCAGCGAGTAAAGTACACCACATTTCTGTGCAATTAGCACGCGTTCTGTGCACTTGGGAAAAAAAGATCACGTGGCCTGACTCTTATCAAAATCCTTCCAAAAATAATCAGGAGGGATGAGAGATGTCTAGCAAATATATTCCCACATAGAAGAACTGCATTTTCATGATTGCCACTAATGCAATTCCGTCAATAATGGCGCCAAAGGGCTACAATACGTAACAGATAAATTATCTCATGGGCAAATTACAGGGAAATTTGGTCATCACTCTTCCCTCTGTTCAACAAATATTATAGGCAGCCGAACAGATATCAATTATGTCAACATCCCTGTCGAATTAGTGACTATATTCACCATCCACAAAACACGAGACATATACTACTGACGTCTAATTAACGTCCACCGTCCACCGTCCACCGCTGTTTATATGCCGGTTGGCACAAGGTATAGTATACCTATGGGCGGCACTACACGTTAGTGTTGAACTTGGCGTAAACCAACGCTGCATGTTGAACGAACTTGTACTCACAACTTTAACCACATAACTTTGCAAAGTTTAACATATTATTATTACTAGCTGTTACAGTATACTCACCTACCTCACATGTATATGATATCATTATGTAACTTATTCCGGATGTTTCCTCGGCGCAACGTATGAGAGTATTGAAATAATGCTCTCAAAAGTCAGTTACAAAGCAATTTTTAAATTTTTTTAATATGCTATACACATATTTTCTTTATAAATCTGTGCAGCCTGGCAGAAAATGTGTGAACACCGGGATAACTTTGTAGTTAGTACGTGATGAACTCAGCAGCAGCGATAGGTACAGGGAGTTTGCGTTTGATTTAATTAGTAAAAAAATATCCATATAGTTTTCAAGATCTATAAAAATAAATGTGCTACGTTGCTAATTATAACAAGGTTCTATGGTGTTTCTAACAAGTACGTCGTTTTATTAAACCAAAAATAAGCAGTTTGTTCTGCACTGAAATTTCCGTTATGTATATAGAGGTTTAATAACGGGCGGCAAGTTATTCCCGCAGTTATAATAATTACGCCGCTTCCAAACTTCCCTCCGAAATTAAGAAAAACAAACGCTAAGATCGCATTGAAGACGTATACTTTTTGTGTGCCTGTGATTACAGAAAGAAAATGAGGGTGGTGAACAGGGAATCCCGAGGAACCGTCGTCTTTAAAAAAAACTCTAAAGTTGCGTCAACAGGAATTATTTTGCATAAATACGAGACATGAAATTAGGAACGGAAAGAGAGGACGCCGATCACAAGATCGCAGGCGTCGTCGAAAACAGTTTCCAGGCAAGACGCCAAAAAACTATTGTTCCCAACTCCAGTCAACGGACATTCAGAGTGAGAGAGAGAGAGAGAGAGAGAGAGAGAGAGAGAGAGAAAGAGAGTGAGAGAGAAGTGCTAAATTGTTTCTCTCTGGATCTGGATGGCTGATGTCGATTATTGCAGATTGCACTTAATTTAAAAACTATACATGCGCGTTTAAATATCTATTGGTAAGGTCCAATTGTACCGACTGATAACTAAATAATTAAGCAATAGTTAAATATTAACCCAATCTATTAATAGTTCGCACTGTCTTCGGTATTCAAGGACCGATTTTACCAAGTCCACGGGTAAGAATTAGCATCCATTGAGATGAGAGAGAAAACACCAGCACAGATTTCTTGAGCCTCAAGATACCACCATTGAACATCGGAAAACTGTCCGTAAGTTACCATTCGTTGAAGCTAACGATAAAAGTTAGTACAAATGGCCTAAACTACAGGTTTTTTTGAATACCAGTTTCTGATGACAGCACAGAAAAACGAGCGACCCTAACGCCACAGGATCAGTAAAAACCATATACACTTTATTAGAAGAGTATACATTTACAGGCATTGATTAGAAATAAAACTTCCTGGGCCTTTTTCTTTACCAGGCGATCGCCTAGAAAAGAAGACTGCATATGCTTCTGGTGGCAATTTTATCAGACAGTCTAATTATTCTGCTTACGGCGACATATTGGCACGTGGATATTACTGAGCTATCCATTGGCTATATATCTTCTGACAGTGATTCTTCACTGCTGCTGCAATATTCCCAAGTGCTCGTTTTATACTTAGGCCCCATCTACGTTTCACTTTATTGCCGTTTCCTCCAACGCTATTTTTTTGAAGAAGAAGAAGAAGAAGAAGGACGATTATCTTGATACTTAATAAGTACCTGATATCGTTAAAATAAAATTATACTGCCAGTAAAGATGCTACACCAAATTATCTTTTAGGCTTTTCAGCTTTTTTTTTGTCAAAATCAAAAGATCGAATGCGTTGTATATGGCTATAGCGTTTCAGGGTTCTGTATTTTATAGTTATACTCTGTTCGTTTCTATAACAGAATATATTATAGAAAAAAACACGAAAATGTACCTATGTGCATTGAATCAAAATAACTGGGAAGCAATACCAATGTGATGGATGGGCTCATTGTGACATTAAATCAATGTCCTAATACAATATCATGCAGAATCAAATCAATTCCTATCGGTGTTCCGAGTTCTATCCTTCTATTTTTAGAGATTTACGGCCTTCTCCGAAGCAATAAACAATAATTCTTCACACGCAGACACGCAAAACACACAGCTGTCTTTATATTTTAAATGTTTATACTCAAAATACAAGGAACGGCACGGTATAAAATTTTATGTCGGAATGTCTTCAAGATCTTACAGGAACCACTCGCTTCAAAATCATTTACACACAACCCATAAATTTACAAAACACAAGTCAGTATCAATAGCCAATGAGATGGGATGAAAGCGTGCGTATAACTCATTCGTAAGATGCTTAGGATTTTAAAAATATGTATGAGATCGAATTCTCTAATAAGGGGGAAAGAGATAGCAGCCATTTTGTCCATGATATTGCAGCACCAAGTGTCAGTAAGCCCAGATTCCTGTATTTCTTGCATTATTCGTGGCTGAAATACGAAAGAAAAGTTCAATGACCCTTATATAGCAATGAGAGCTATATTTTCTTTGCCAATTTTGATCTCCTTCGCAATTGTTTTTATACACAATATTTCATACGTACACTTCTGGATACAGAAAACCGTCAAATCGAATTTTATACAAGTCCCAATGAAGGTTTGTTTGAAATCAGTAAAGGTGAGCCAGGTAGAGGCTGAGCACATGGCTTAGAAAGCCACGTGCTTAGGAAAGCTGGCTAATGATGGCACACCAAATTTTATTATCAGTGGGGTTTCAACAAATCATATCAACCGTGCATACCGAATATTTATTCACTCTCGTATCACATTTTGTCACGATGGCAGCATTACCAGACTGGCAAAGCAATATCACTGGATGTTCTTAGTTCCCATTCAGTTTTTCCCGACAGGAAAATTCAGTTATTTCCTAAAGAATCCCTGAATCATTAAAAAACGTTTAAGATTTTAAAACGATCGTTGTCGCCACACGTCTGTTCCATCATAGCATTCATAATTCGCAAAAAAAATCTTTTTTACAGTGCGATTTCGTTCCTTTTAGTCGTCCGAAGACCCTTGGTGTAACTACACTAATTATTTACTGTTGATGGTAATAGTTGAAAAACATTTACCTTCTATTGGATAATCTAGGCACATACTCCGATAGTAAAATACTCAGAATGACAATCCTTTGATTTTCCCTTGCTGCATCGTAATAATCGACATCGTCGTCTAATCTCCAGTAGTACTTGTTTTATATCGGACCCACCAGAACGAGGTAACCTACAGTCATCAAAAAGGTCGGGTCTCAGAACAAACCATTTGCTTTATTCAGAGATAAAAAAAGCAATTAAATAAAGAGTAAATTAAATCCCACTCTGGAAACCAACTTTTCCAAAAAACTGAAAAAGTGATGACATAAACGTGTTTGTTGTAAAGAGAAGACGCAGGAAGTTTTCGTATTATTACTGCATCTCCAAAATTAAGAGTTGTAGGTCAGTGGGGGTGTGCTGAATGGTGTATAAAACTCGCGAGATAGCATATTCGTTAGCTTGGTTGATCCTCATTTCACAGGGCAGGCATCAACTGATAAGGAAAACTGGTTTATCATAACGAGGTATTGGTCCAGAAAGCACATGGCATACAGCATGGTTTGTACCCGGCTACCTACATTATTTTCAAACGAACCTTACTTAGGACTTGTAAATATTTCGAGTGGACGGTTTTCTGTGTCCAAGTGTACATGGTTTCGGGAAACACGAACTGAAACATTTGAACTGAAGAGAATTGAGGAGAAGTAGTACTGTTATAGCCATTTTTCCCAACGAACAGTTGGGAAAAAACTGAATTTCTAGGCGTGAATTTTTATCAAGATAAAATGCATTTAATCCAAAACAGATATACTGCCCGTGTGCTAATCATGTATATAAAATAACCCAACATTAAAATAATTTCCGTTTGTGATTTGAAATCCATCCCGATTGAATCCGAATGAAACTTGTGTGCAACACATTGCAAGGCATAACTTATAACTTTTAAGTACAAATCAAAATGCACAGTGAAGTTAACAATCTTGACGTAGCTCGATTTACCATCTATAGTTACCCTCACGCACGCTAAACTAAAAGCATGCACCAAAGTACTATGTGAGTTGATTTCAAAAACTGATGCAAGATCAAAAATCAACGGTGTATTCTTGCAAACGAACAAACCAAAGGTTTTGAAATGACAAACCACGTTCCCAGTACGGTATTATTTGTTTGGATTAATTTATCGGATCAAGAATTTACATGGCAAAATAAAATCAAAATCTCTTGTGTGGCAACACGTGCAGCCTGGCGTTATTCCCGCAGTTGTCGGTACCCAACTATCCCTATGGTCGAGAACATGGCATGGAAAAATCTCTTTTTCAGGGAGGAAAGCCGAGAGGACATGACGTCGCTTTGAAACGTTAATAAATTAATGTTCGGATTATCACTAGATACCCCTTCGTAAATGTTTCATATTCAAGGAGACAAAGCATTTTTTCATATCAAGTATCGTGTGCAAAAAAGCAACAATTTAGCACAATTTTTTTCTGAAAATGTAAAACCAGGTATAAGCTTTAATTTATGTCGTCCTGATTATCACGAGATACGAGCGTAGGGTTGAATGCATGCATACATCCCATGCTCTATTGTTTAAATACGCGCGTTGCGAACCGAGTTTTCCAGTGCTGTTAGCACATAACTTGTGCGAAACAAAAATCACTGTAATTAGCAATTCATCATCTCGCCTATGAAGATCAATATCTTTCAAAGCGATGACGATGTGGCTACAGTAATTACCACGTCTAGTGAAACAATCGCTTCACTCTACGCAGCGCTCCCTTATGTTTCAGTGTTTCACAGTGTTTTATTAACAAATTGACTATTGTAGTCGGCCGCGGCGGCTCGGTGTTGATCACTTACCAAAATGAGAGGGTGCCTTCAAGTACAAAGGGGTTTTGCCATCAGCGGGGGTGTTTTGATCTATCGTGATGCTTCGGGCATTATACGTACTGCACTTTGGGGAGGAGTTTTCTACAGATTTTTCTATGCGGGGATGGAGCAATCTAAAAAAGCATATACATGTAGTCGCACTTCCCCAGTGTAAAATGTGTCTCGCGTATAACGTCGTGGCATACATGCGAGGAAATTGGTAAGTCTGGCGTAACTTCGTCGGTCTACCGCAAAAAATTACTTTTTTAATTACAACATTTTCGTTCATATTTCCTCCGTTTTATTAATAATGCGTTCAAGGATTAAGAAATAAATTGCGTGCAGGTTTTTCTAAAGTTATGCAATTTGCTTCACAAAGCGAGTTGGAAAATGCAAGTGTCCTCATAAGTATACCGTGAATCTTGATCTAGCTGCCAAGAGAGAAGTCTGCTCAGCATTTTACATCGTTGAAAAACGACACGTTCACAATTTACACCAAGTTCATATTCCTTTTGGCATTATTACTATTTAAGTGGATTCTAGATCTTCTATAATATGCAATGCTGGAGCGGGTGCATTGAACGTTGCAAATGGATGACTCCAGCGAACTGGAAAATGTATTACCATACTTTGTGCACATATACACTGCTCGAAGTTCGATTCCTAAATTGCACGTCACTGCAGTCGAAGTTTTCAACGTAGTACCTACTCAATACCTCATATTGAAGAATTGCACCATATCATTACTAGTCTCACACCTTCCAAATTCTAAAGAGACGCCGTCCAATGTGAAAATATTCGAATAATTAACATTTCATTTGAAACGACTAAATCCTACACATAATTCTGATCGGCGAAATCCACAGCATAGAAACGTCATCGATTCGATATTTCATCTTCTTCCAGTTCCAGCAGCCCCTTCGTATAAAAACAAGTCCGACAGAATCGAGCATGCAATGTGTCACTGCGCGCGTATATCCAGATGTTACCACCCGTTTCTTTGGCCAAGAAAGTCAAGCAGCATTTCATTTTGACCACGTTTGCAATAAGCGAGGTCGGTTAAATCGACGCTCGCTGACGGCGACTATGGGGGGAGGGGGTTGAATCGAGCCGGGCGCCCGTCGGGGTATATGAAACCCACCAGAAATGACGCGCGCGCTCCGGCCCCCGATGCGATATCCCACAGATGATCCGTCTCCCTAACATCCCTAACTGTATCCCTGCTATATCCTTTGCACGCTGCCACCGACGCCGACGCCGCCGCCGCCGCCGTTGCCGTTGCCGTTGCCGCCTCTAGCTAGCAACCCCCGGTTACGCGTACAAAAACATTCCCGGCAAGCTCATTTATCAACGCTTGGTACTTTACTCTCGAGTCTCCGACAGCGTCCCCCACCCTTCGGTGCACGTTGCAAGCGCGTCGCCATGAATCGAGAAGAGATATCACTCCAGTCCGTGTTACATCATGTGAAATTGCCTCCAATTGCATAGATGTTAACATTGAGATGTCGCATTCCTACCGAATTAACTTGTGCGGAAGGGGAAGGGAGACGCGGTGGTTGCATAGCGACCGGCTCAGGCTTTCCATCCCTTACTTAATCTATGTGTGACTCTCAACTCGAGCTCAGGAAGAGTCAAATGACGGGGTTAACCTAAGAATATAATTTCAATTCTCGCCGTTTAAGCTCTTGATGTCTGGGAATGAAACCATTGAAGTTTTAACTGCGTGGGCTTCACCAATTGCCTGCAATGATTATGAAAGATGCGACTTGACAACAAGCGAGTCATATAAAAATGTAAATTGATTGCAGCGGTCACTTCTCCTCGTTGTACAACAATGTAAAGGGTTCAATTTTCCAAACTAAGCATGCATTAAATGTTTCTTGTTCTTGTACAAAATATAGACCCTGCATTGGGCTAGACAGACTAACTAATCATATTCATTTCTATTTACATAGATTGTAAGGGGTGCATAATATCAAGCAAACATGTTTACGACAGGGTTATATATTATACTCATTTAGTCGGTTGTGTTATATGGTTGTTACAGTTTTATTTCTCAAAAGGAACTTCTGCATGACTGTTATGCCTAGCGGGTATATTGTGTCAGTATTCCTAAATATTAATTATCAATAGTTATACACTATGCATACAGTAATAGGGCTGATGATTTATCGCCATGGCTACACACGTTGAATTAATTGGATAACGAACTTTTGGTTTGGGCACATTGTTTGGGCACACAGCATCCACTGGAAAATGTCGCTAACTGAACGATGTTTAATGGTCTGTATTTACATTTTATACAGCAATTCAGTGTATTAATAAGCAAAAGAAAAAAAAGTTTTCTACTTTACAGAAATACTGGTTTCAAAAAAATATGAATTGTGCCAATGTAATTGGACTAGGAGTAATTTAAATAACATTCTTTTATGCTAGAATAATAGAAAATTACTCCTGACGTAACGCGAAACGGTAATTAAATGACTAATTGAAAAAACACAAGAATAAAAGTTAGTCTATCCAGCTCTGACCTAACGATCCACGTTCTCACATGTATTTTTCTAAATAAAAACACACGTCAACATTATATGAAGCATTGACCCAAAGTTGGTAAGCGCCTAGTGGCACGTACAACAAAACAGTGCGTTCCGCAGCTCACGCACATATACACACATACACACGCAACTCATCATGTAACACGTTCTCTGCTGATAACGCACAATCCAAACCGAGTGCAATCGGGAGCCGAGTTTCCAGCCGAATCTATCCGATCTCGCGGGTTTCGGGAATGGGGTGGGGATAGGGATGGGGATGAGGGGGTTGGATCTGTGACGTCGCGGTGGGGCTACCGACTACGAGAGCGTGGGAGAGATGTTGGATCAATACTAGGACCAGTGTGCACCCTACACCCCTAGCCGAACCGCCTAGCCAAAACCCCTCCCCCCCCAAAAACTCGTACTCGGGGGGTGGGTGGCTGGGTGGGTGTGTGTGTGCAATGTGTGTATATATGTATAAGCAAAGGTTATGCTAACCGCACCGAGCAAAATAGAACATGTACCACGAGGGCGGAGAATGGAGATGATGGTGTGCGTTTATGTATGGTACCGTAAGTCAGAAAGTGAAACAAGAAGTTTTTGTTGCTCGCTTTGATGTGTTTGTATAAGGCTAAGATCGTGAAATGTGATGCCTTTGGATGTAACTAAAGTAGGCTTGCTGGAGTAATGAATTGGTGCAATACCATGTAATATCGAGGGTTAGAAATGTTGTTAATGAGTCAGACCTCTCTTTGGACTCTGTGCACATCGGAGCGAGTTAATAAAATTGTATATCCTATCGGTGAACGTTTAATTGCATAGCCGTCGCAAGGCAAGGGGACGTAATTTAGCATTTTGTGCAAACTAAATAGTATTGTTTCAACCGGCATTGCAGAGGTTCCGGGTTAAACTCCCAGATGAGACGAACTTTTTAGCTGGCACAAATTGTTGGCAAGTTCCACTACAGTTGCTTCTACAGAGTTCATTCATTAACCATGTGTCAATGGTTGTTCAGCGATAGATGATGGAAAGGTGTATTTCTATTTGCTGTCGTGGTTTTATACAGTCAAATTTGGTACGCACGTAATTTTTTCAGCAACAACAAAAAAGAGAAGATGACTTTTTTTTTTACTACGTCAACATTGAATTTGCAAATTGGTTGTGTAAAAGATCAAGACGACTAGCCACAAGCAACCGTCACGCGACCGAAAACTTCGACGACTCGAATGTATGTGCGGTCGATAAGTTTTATAGGGTCCACGTTTACCCCCCCCCCCCCCCCCCGAGCCATAGCAACACCAAAAACTCTTCCACACCCAGCGAAAGTGAGATAAGTGTGATCAAACTTTCGAGACATTATTCTCAATATTAAAGCTACATCGCGAGGCTGTACGTGCTGGATGCGACTCTAGAGAATCAGCTGATACATTTATTGACAGCGCGGTTGAGGGCTAGAAGGGGTGGAAGGGAAGGAGCTAGGACGGGGGCGCTTACATTTCTTTCGAAGACACCAATGTTTAAATTTGGCGGACTTACTTTTTAGTTTGGTCAAGACGGAAGAGTCATCAATATTTCATGAAAACGGTGAAATATATTTTTGAAATGCGGCAAATATAATCCAAGCTGCTTGAGATTGGATGACGGATGTTCCGAAAAACACTACGAGAAACAAGAGATTTTCCTTTTTTCTTACTTACGATAAGACGTGAGAAAATATGAGGGCTTGGAACAAAAAAAGAACGCCTCGGATTATTGTACACTAAATTAAAAAATTTAAAAAAAAACAGACCTGCATCTACAGGCAGTAAACTGTTACAACATGGCCCACTAATCTGTTCGGAAGCATAATTTATCCAATTAGCAAGTTCATCTAAGGCCTATTTTTGCGCACTGGCAAAAACACTCGCGTTAATGAAGCCAGAAGCAGCGCAACGCAAGCCAACGCAGAGCAGGGAAGACCGAAGGGAAGAGAACAGGGAAGGCTGAGAGACCGGTCGGCAGGCACCCTGTTTGGCCCTGTAATTAAGGCACGAACGAACGCACGTGCAGTTTGATTCACGAGGAACGAAAATTCGATACCGCACGCGCGTGCAGCGCGTACCATACTACCTCAAAAAGCTTTTAGGTTAGCGCGTTAGCTAATCGTGGATTAGCAGCTAGACGCGCGCTCGCATTGTCATCAACCCTGTCCAGTCCAGGCAAACATGGCCTACGCCAAAGAGCGTAGCGTCGGATCACTCGAACAAACAAGTAAGTAAGAACATCCACAATTAGGATTAGTACATTCGGCACTTTTCTAAATCAGTGTTGAACTCTTTCACGCATGCAGGCGTGTGCGGAGCAAATAAGGGTTAGAGCACGCGTGGGTTTACAACAGAATTTAAAATGAACAAGAATAGAAGAGAGCAGAGCATAATCATGTATGCATCGCATCAATTTATAACGCATGCCCTGGCTTTATTTATCACCCGTAACAGCGCCAGTTGTTATCGCTATTTAAATTTGCATCTTGTTCTCATTTTACTAAGCAAATTTTTAACATACCCATGTAGATTTTTTGGTTTACCATAAAAATAGATTGTAGCCGCACATTTCTTACGCTAGAAATAAAAAATACCGTCTGTCCGCAAAGCCGTCATATTTGCTCTAAAATTTTCACACGCAGGTCTCTGTTCTAACGGGGCTGTATTGTGTTTGCCAATTTCCAAATGAATGCAATTCCATTGTTCAGTACCCCACTGGGCCATTTGCACCTTTCACATGATAAACTCGCAGAAAGCCTAACTCTAATGGACCACGCCGATTTACAAGCTATACCAATTGAGTACTCAGCGTTAAGTTCCTATGGTGTACGTATACATACACTACAGTTAGGTTAGGTAGAATAGTATGGTATGGCAACTTTGCATATGCGTGCACTTTGTATGCTAATATCTGAAAACAATTCATAGCAAATCGGTTCGCACGCATAAGCGATGCGATGCGTTGCTAATCCCATCAGGTTGTACATCCCCGCAACACCGAGCCAGCAATTATTAGCAAACACTAACCACACTAATCATACTTCAGTAAACACTGGCCGATGATGATGTTTGCGGTTGCATTGCTAACTCATTGCATTTGCAATTGCAGCAAAATTATATTGCACTGGTAATATTTAAGGATCTCTATCAATAAATGTTGCGCGGGAATAAGTTGGATTGATTAAATGTCCAGCCTGCCAATTAATCTAGTTTTTGGTGGAATTTACAAAATTTCGATGGGATGACTTTCAACGTTTTGTCGGCAAGTCTGTGCCTGATTGACTACCCTCATTTGTTCCTTGACCCATGGCTGCAGTGCGAGAATCCGTCTGTGCAACTCCACACATTTAATGATTAATACATCGTAGGCTCCAAGGGATGACAAAAGGTAGAAATCAAATTGTTGTAAAATTAACTCGGTATTCAATTAGTAGGTAATTAAAATCCCATTACGGTATTAGCCCTAATGACAAACAATAAATATGATATTTATAAAACAATAGTAATTAACTTTAACAATCTGATTGCATATTATGAAGAAAATGTCTCTCCCGATTACCTGCACACTCTAATTCCAACACGCTAAAAAATTTAGTAGACATTTTGGTATTGGTATTGTCAATTTGCATACTTGACACTAGCCCAGTGGTCGGCAAAGTGCGGCTCCGGAGCCGCATGCGGCTCTTTGGCCACTTAAGTGCGGCTCTGGCACAAATAT
>QKMV01002306.1:0-13614 GCA_003287335.1 Lednia tumana
GCGGACATGGGGGCGGCGGCCATGGGGGTGGCGGAGGAGGCCATGGGGGTGGAGGACATGGGGGTGGCGGAGGAGGTCATGGGGGGGGAGGACATGGGGGCGGCGGACATGGAGGCGGCGGCCATGGGGGTGGCGGAGGAGGCCATGGGGGTGGAGGACATGGGGGTGGCGGAGGAGGTCATGGGGGTGGAGGACATGGGGGCGGCGGACATGGAGGCGGCGGCCATGGGGGTGGCGGAGGAGGCCATGGGGGTGGAGGACATGGGGGTGGCGGAGGAGGTCATGGAGGGGGTGGACATGGTGATGACTACTCAAGCAGCTACACGAATTCCGATGGTGCGAGTGACACCGGCTACGACGTCCACGAAGACTACAATTATTAGTACAAATCCGCGTGATCTCGCTGTACAGTGTGAATGCACATACGTGCTAAATTGCGAACTCGAGCTGTGAATTTGTTTAACTGTTTGCGCTATCTGTTTCAATTAGTATTTATTTGTTCGATGTTGATGTTCTGACTGTTGGGAATTAAATGAATGTATGAATTTGAATTGACGTCCGAACGTTATTTTCTTCTGTATTCTTTCGATGGACTTCCTTCCACATTATGCGGATGCAATCCTCCTAGCCCAATCACGTCTTCTGGTGCTCTTTCTTTGCCGCGTCGTTCGCAGTAGGCGAGTTGAAGAGTGCTAATTGGAAACGTCAAGAAAAACAGGACATAACAATTTCCTAATTCCATTTGTAATATCAAGAACACCGTATAAGTGTGTCACTTTGGTGCTGACACTACTTTACTATCACGTTTCCGTGGACGTTCAACGCTACGAAATCGAAATCCTAACAGTCGAGTTGATATTCGGGAGGTTCAATTGACACTGGAATCTACACCGAGTAGAGGCACCGTAGATTACGTGTATCAAACCACAATAAACCGCAATTAAGGAATTAATTGAGTCACTTGATATGTCAACAGCAAATATCAACAAGTTCAAAAATGAAATACGAAACAAAACAAGGACTGAATCTGAACTCAAAACCGTAAACCTGAAAAATGTCAAGATAAAAACCAAGCCCGAACTAAAAACGGGTTCGGTCCTTGAATAATATACATGTCGCGCGTTTGAATTTGGGTAGAAAGACGCTCGTTCGATGGTCGCGAGTTCATCAGCCTGCACCATTAAGCGAGGATGCCGAATCCGAGCTGACCGGTTCCTCGAGTGAATCTGTTCGGACCATTGGCCAAGGAAGGCCGCCCGGTCCTGGTTTGTAGAAGGAGGATTGAGGGGGGGGGGGGGCGGCTGCCAAAGTGTGGCGTGGACCGCGTGCCAGTCCGCAATATGGTCGGCGACGCGAAGGTGCGATCCAAGGATGGGAGCGTCGACGGATACTCCAAGCGGACTGTGGACGACAGCACGCAAGACAGGTAACGATCGACATATCAGTGTCGGGACGTTCGAGGCTCGGCCCTGGTGACCGGCTATCCCGCTCAGGTGGTTTTCAGTGAATTCCCTCGACCTTTCCAGGCAAATACTGGACAATTCCTCCAGGAAAAGGACACGACCATCTCCTTCAGCGGCTGTATTTCTCTATACCAACCAATTCTGGGCGTGAATTTTAGTGCAGGGTTTCCAATAACCCCCGGGTTCAATATAGGGGCTCTCAATTTGAGATCTCTCGGTCAAATCTGGTTCAAAATTATTTGTTTTCTCCCATAATCCCAAATGGACGGCCCCTTGGATTCCGCTGAACCAAAATCTACCTTTTCATCCTTCTTCGATTCCCTATTCATAGTTTTTCCCGTGACGTCACGAGACACTTAGTGTCACAGACATGGCCGCTGTGTTCCACCCAGCCGAAGCGTTACGTCGAATGACAATCGAGATCGTCCTAAATGTCAGTGCACGGCTTTTCAATGAATTAATAACCGGTTCCGGTATGTGATTGTTTTTTACGTGGCGTTATGGAAACTGGGAGGAACAGCGCCCAATTCTACGACACAAAGTGGCTTAGTGAAAACTATGAATAGGTCCAACCTCAGATAGAGTGAGAATAAAGATTTTTGCTCAACGAGATCCAGTACTTTTTTATTGGAGCAAGCAACTGATCTTACGCCAAATTTTAGCGAAAAAAATCAAACCATGATTGAAATCTATCTGTGCAAGTTTGGTTAGTGCAAGTTTGGGGTACCGACGCCAAATGACCAATGCCACAGGGTGAAGAGTCGAGTAAGTCATTAATCCCCAAATAATCGTTTTTTAGTGGCTCTCGTCATGATGACACAAAAAAAAACTCCCGGAGTTATGGAAACCTCTGTTTTGTGGATCCAAGCCCTGATATCCCGCACGTCGGATAGGAAAACAAAAGCAGTGCCTATAGATGCGATGCTTTTGACCGCAATTTAGACTCGAATGTTTCAAAAAGGTCAGGGGGTGAATTCCGCGTGTACAGCTAGACGTTTTTGAGATGAAATTGATTTTTTCCACAACTTCCTGAAGTATGGTTTCATTCTTACTTGTTATCTCAAGCAGATATGAATTTTTGACCGTCGTCTTCGCGAGGTTTCAGCAGCGGTCCAAACAACTCATCGAGCGAGCGAGCGAGCGAGCGAGCGTAGTATCAACACACAACTAAAACGGAACTGTCTTTTTTTCTGCCCCTTTTTGTATCCTCTGCAGTGTAAGCGGAAAGTCAAATCCACTTGTAATTAATACATTCTCTGCAAAATGTTCCAAAATACATGGGTGGAGCGTATTTGGAAAAAATCGGTCTGAAAGAATTTTTTATGAGAAAAATACCAAAGCCTGGAAAAGTCCCATAAGATTAACGTGGAGAATGATAAAGAAAAGAATATCTTTCCGTACCTAAACCAAAACAACGGAGTAATTGAAAGAGATAAATTATAGACTGTGGACGTTTCAAGTATAGAATCTATCAAACGATTTTCCAACTGCCGAAAATGAGAACTACGAGAAAACATAGTCGCCACGTGCTCATTGAAGGCAACTCACAAGTGCATTATATCGTTTCCCTAGTAGTGAAAACACGACCAACGCGTCCTCTTGTTCCAGATATCACGGGTACTGGTGGCCGGCGTTCGCGGCGATCACGCTGCTAGCGTTCTGCACGCGCTTCTACAACGTCGCCGAGCCGCGACATGTGTGGTGCGTACTCGTAGAAACATTTTTTTTGGTGGACACAACTCGTAGGGCCTCGCCGTAACGCGGTGTTTGGTCGCGTTGATGTATGCACGTAGAATTACCGTAGAATAAAGCTTTTTTCTATGGTATTACTAGCAAAACGTGAAGACGATAACACGAAGGCGATTGGAAAGCTAGCTTCCGGTACATTGTTCCCGAGCTGGTCCATCCCGTCTAGTTTATCTTTCGGAGAATGGTGGCCGTCCTACGTATAGGAAGGCCCTTCCCCCGAACCCACCACTGTTAAGGGGGTTGTGGGTCACAGCTTCTAGCAGATGATTCAGAAGATTATTTCTACAAAAAATGTGTTCTGGCTCAGAAATCGGGCATGTCGGGCACGAGTGTTTTTGCATGTTGGTGCGCTTGCTGCACACTACGTTTGCGCAAATGTGCGGCAGCACCAATTGAACAATGCCAAGATCATTATAACAAGAAACCAAGAGAATAAAAAAGACACCAAGGAACCTAAAATAAAGGCCCCTGACAAATTAAATTAAATGTCGTCATATAAATCTAAAGAAGCAGGCGTAGCCGAATCGAAACGATTAGTGACCGTATTAAAAATGTCAACAAATTGAAACAAATAGCCAGGTTGAACTGAACATAGTTAAAGTTTTCCCTTGTTTCATCAATAAAATTGCGATGCACAAGGAAAACAAATTTAAAGCCTAAGACACGGCTAGTATTAATTTGAAGAATATTAAAATCACTTCAAAAATACCAGCTTACTCGAGGACTCGAACCTTGCTTAGCTCAGTGGTTAGAACAGTTGCCATGATAGAAAAAGGTCCGGGGTTCGAGTCCTCGAGTAAGCAGGTATTTTTGAAGTTATTTTAATATTCTTCCAGTTATGATTTCAATATTCTTCAAATTGCGATGCATTTTGCAGCTGGGACGAGACACACTTCGGCAAAATGGCAGGCTGGTATATCAACCGCACAAACTTCTTCGACGTGCATCCTCCACTGGGGAAGGTGAGTTCCGTGTTATAATATCGCCATCGAGTTGGTACATATTGTAGACCTGCTTGTATTAGTGTATTCGAAAGGTGATTTGCGCCGAGTGAGCGTAGCTTTGCATTCTTGCGTGAACTAAGATCGATGAGTATTCACAAAGTGTACATACTTCCTATATCTCTTTCAATTACAGAAAATGTCCGTTAACATTCTTACTAATTCATCGGATGGATCGATTTTAAGCCAGATTTAATGTTTGTGGAAAATTTGATGATCAGAACGTTTGTTAAACGTTTGTTAAACGTTTCAAGTCCAACGATACATCTCAGTCATGTGTATGATCCCGTTTCGATTGTGTTGCAGATGTTGATCGGGTACGCTGGCTACGTCACGGGGTACGACGCCAAGTTCCCCTTCGACAAGCCGGGAGACAAGTACGAGGACGCCAACTACGTCGGCATGCGGCTGGTGAGCAAAGAAACGGTCAACTAGACTCGATCTGCGCATGCAATAAGCTTCCTCCAAGTTTTCCCACAAATAATGAACTCGGTGACTGCCGATGAAGCAATCGGGAATTGGTCAACCTGACCAGTTTGGCATTCTTGTTTAGCTAGAAGTTGGCCATGGTAGGGGAAATGCGTACGTAGGAGACCCGCTCGATTCCCGCTACCACGAACGAAAATTATTTTCGGTATAACTTCTACTCAAACTTTGATCAGATTTGTGAAATAGAATACGCCAGTCTGTCTGTACAACAGTCGAGCATAACCAGAGAATTAACTCATCTGATTTAACACACTATTGAATTTAAATTCGCTAATCTACTCAGACTCTCCTATTGCCCCCTTACTTCATCTCACAACCGACCCAATGTGACATATTTTTCTAATTCATGAATTGATTAAGTTGTCCGAACGCCCTCCGACTGCGGCGTGATATATTCAGTTGCAAATGAGGTGAAAACACTAATAATTTTACACTTGAGGTCGAACCGTCCTATGGCGTGAGAGAATTTCCATAAATCAAACTAGTCCCAAACGTTTGGTTCTAGTTTTGCACGCTTCTCGGGACGCTGGTGGTTCCTTGTGCGTTCCTGATCGTCTGGGAGATGACTCGATCCCTGGTCGCGGCCTCTCTGTCGGCCTCCCTCATCCTGTTGGGTGAGAAAGCAATGTGGAAGCAGCAGCTGGGTTTCGGGGTAGCCGAGCAAGTGTTGTCTTCACGGTGTTGTTAGCGAAACAAAATAATTGCTGTGGAGATGAAAAGAATGACCAATTTCTTTAGACTCGTGTCTTCTCTTAATCTTTGCATTAGTTTTCAAAAAAACTATTGTTTAACTGGGTATCACTGCTAAGAAGTGAGAACTTCTCACAAACAAATTCTTAACGTTTCACGAACTGCACTGTAGGCTTAGGGCCGGTTTTTCAGTGGCCCGTTAAGAACCTAACGGGCCATTAACTTGTTATTACCATGGCAACATCCAATGAGAGGTCTTGATTCTTTTGCTAATGGACCGTTAAGATTTAACGGGCCACTGAAAAACTGACCCTAAAACTGAGACCACAGGTAAGCCCAACCCAAATTTCAAGGCGAAGCCCAAAGTTTTGAAACGAAAGCTAATCGGGTGGAAGCTCGATCTGGCCCATCGGGGGTTGAATAGGTTTTATTCAACAAAAATTTAATTTCCGCTACATATGAGATGCATATGAGATCTAATTCGGGTGTAGAGCACACCAGAGCTAAATCCCAAATACCACAATACCCTAAATTTTTCCCCAAAATTTAAATTCCCAAATTTCAACATTAAACCCACATTTACATGTGCCAGCTTGCTGCAAAGTGGGAGCTGGACCCCCTGCGCTCAAAAGTGGGTCCTTGGGGGGGTTAGTTAATGTGATTTTTCTATAATTTCAAGACGGAAGTTGTCACATTAATGTTCAATTCAGAAAATTCTGAAAAGCCTAGCGCCCGCCCGATGGGCGGTTGCATATTTCGACTTTGCCACATACTTTCGGCTTCACCGCAAAATTTGGCTTCGCCACGAAATTTGTTCTTCGCCTTGTACGTTGGGCTTCGTCATTCTAGGCTTCGCCTTTTAATTTGGGCGTCGCCTCTTTAATTTGGGTTTCATGTTGTGACTTTCTCTTAAATCGTTCCATCTGATGGGCTTTCCCTAAAAACTTGGGCTTTGACTTGAAATTTGGGCTTAGCTCTGGTGTGGACTTGGCTCCCATCAGCGGCGGAAACGTAATTTTTGGTGAATTAACATTTATCTATTTTCCCTGTTGGGCCGGAACACGTTCGGTTTCGCTGACTAATTAGAAGACGAAGCCTAGAATGACGAAGTCCAAAGTGCAAAGCGAAGGACCAATTACATGGAGGAACCAAAATTTCGCGGTAAAGCCGAAATTATGTGGCGAAGCCGACATATACAACCGCCCATTGGGCGGGCGCGAGGCTAGTATTATACAATAATTAGCACGAGTTGGAGGTATCCAGTGGCCAGGTTTAATAATTGTCACCAGATTTATAACTTAATGTGTTGCTAGTTTTAATACTATTTTCTCAGCTGCATTGCAATAACAATGGAAGTTCACGCATATCCTCGAGTAAGTTACGAAAATGTGATCATAAATATTCGTAAATTTTTCCATTAACTTGTGTACCACACCGCGAAAATATAATTAGCTGTAAAACAAAATTTGTAAGCGAACTTTATTTTGTAAATCGTAACTTTGATTGTAAGTTTTGAGGGTTTTGGACGACTCACTTAACAATAATAAGGGGGAAATGAACACAGATCCTAGAAAAAATTACAGGAGCGAATTTCTGTGTTCAAATCACTTAACTTATGTAGAAATTTACAAAAAATTCAACTATATAGGTATGCGGGTCAAACACGTTTCCTCTCTCTCTATTTAGTTCGATCAAAAATTGATCTCCCGCCTCCATAATTAGCCTGGCTCAGAGTTGAACTGTAATTTGTAATGGAGTTGCATCTTCTTCAGACTATTATTCACAGTTTTCTCATGTCTTGTGAATGCACAAATTAACGAGAGTGGACGTGGAGCAGTTTGCAACTCGAACCAAGTGAGCAAGCCAGTCAGTCTATAGAGTATACTTATAAGGAATCCAGTTTCGCTCGTCCTACTGACGATAATCACCGTCATCAGAATGTTCCAGCATTACGGAATACAAACATCACGTGGCCTAATTATATCTGCCAAAGCTTAGCAGGTCTGATTATATTATGAAGATTTGATTGGATCGAGTATAAAGTACGCTTGGGAAGCTAAAACTTCTCAGGTATGAATATCAGATTGAGCAAATAAAAAACTGACCTTATTACGGATTTTTTTCTCATTCGGGTGACTACACGAGAACGAACCCCTTTAAGTCCTGTCTTTATCTGTTGAGGAACACATTAGTCCTATACTATATCTGGGACGGACGCCATGAAAATTACGGAAAACTATAAAAGATTCAATTTGTCTGTAGCTGCCTGTAATTCAAATGCGCAGTGAAAAGATCATGCCACGTTCCCGAATGTTCCCGATAATTACTGGGATTCGAGAACATTCTCACACAATCGCTAAGAAAGATAAAATCTTTGTTACAGCGGTTTTAAAATTATTTATTACAAATCGGCCTCTCTGAATTTACTCCATGGGATTGGATCAAGATGCTGAATTACAATGCTGCTCTCACATTTCGATGTGTTTAAATACTAATGCGTGACGATAACGCTGTTGCGTCATAAAAAGACAGTTGTCAAGCGAGACGAAGCATAAAGAAGCAAAACAAAAAATACAAGACTTTTCGATAACTAGTTGTTTGACTTGCACCTTTATGGTTGTTGCAACCACTGTCATTCGCTTTGAAAAGTGGCAGTTAAGAAGCCCAATCAATTACAATAAACATTTTTAATCTATCAGATGACGGCGTAGAATATTGATATCGAACAGCCTGATAGTTACGCTTAAATTAGAAATATGGAAGAAAATGTTGGACCAACTGAAGTGTCAATCACGTTTTTTTTAATGTAATTTCATAGGCATTCGATTTCCCTAATTTCAACCACACTACGGCTGGTCGAAAACACAAAAGGCAAGAAATATAATGTGTCGGACAATTATGCAAACTCATGTTGCTCATAAGCAGAAAATGTAATGATATTTTAATAAGGGATAATTTCTATTGTATTTTTATAGGAATGTAATCTTCTTAGAGTTGTTATTGTAAGTGATCATAATGTCCGCCTGATTGCACCATGGAGCTCACGACTCTGCAAGTTGATGTGCTTTGAATATTGCACCTGCATCCAGCGAGGTGCATTTTATGTCAGCTTTTCAAATTTGCTTTGTCAACTCGAATCATTCTCAACCTTTTCGAGTTTGGAGACGGAGGTCATAACTGACGTTGACATGAATCAAAGAATTTCGAAAATAATGACCATAAATCTACTTACAATATCATTCTAGTTGCCAGAGCTGAGAAAATAGAATATGTTAGAAGGATAGATGCAACAGTGACCATAATATTGACATGCAAAACGGGGCAACACTTTTTAACCACAGGTTTGGAACCTGAGGTGGAAAATCAGGCGAAATTTCTAGCCTTTCGTGGTCTGAGGAAGGTAAAAACTTTTGCGACCGGAAGTCGAAACATATGACAATACGGGGCATTTACGGGTCTTGTCGGCTCTCGTTTATACGAGGTCTTCAAAATCAGCGAGGGTGCGTGAGAACAAGTATTTGCACCGAAAAAAACGGTAAGGCTGGTTACCGCTTATAATGTTTGAAGAATTAATACCGGTAATACGTTTGAATTAACAACACATTTTCGACCGTACATACACAATAAAAGTAACTTTACCTGTCCCTACTCGATAAAACGCTTACTTACACGTTGTAGGCGTAAATTTGTTACAAACAAGACGAGACGATGAGACGACTATGCATTATGGACCATGCAGTTGTAATCAAATTATAATACCATTATAATATGCAGCGAGTGGAGACAAAAATAAAAACGTGCATCTGTTCAACCTTCACCTCTCACATAAATCAAAATGAATAAATGTATAAATCATGATACCATTCCATTGCGTTAATTCTAAGCACATTGTCCATTCCCATGGTCGCTGTCATCCTAATTTACATGGAGACATCTAAGAATTTAGGTGATGTGCAAGGAAGGCAAGGACGGACGCCATCACATCACAGGGAGCGTTTAGCAAGATCGTTGAAAAATTTGCCGGCACGCAGTACGAAAACAGGCGTGGAGATTCGCGTTGTGAATAACAAATTGTTCTGTAAATATTGAATCTTAGAAAATCTTGGCACCCATCTTAGCATGTATTGTTTGTTACGTATATTTATTTACTCATGAGTCAAATCAAATGTGCGCCGAAAAGTGTCATAGACGCAAAATTATTATGTAAAATTGGCGCCGAGAGTTTTTTTGACCCAAGTAGATGTGTGGGTGTATTTGTATAACGAAATATGAATGCCTCGACTTTGTATAAACCGAATAATTTAAAACGCAATCCTTAAAAAACTCTGTCATCCATTAAAAATAGTTTAGTTGCGGTCATTATGAGATATTAATCTAATTTCAACGTCAAGGTGCTTATAAACTGCTGTCATTGTTACGGTTACAAATGATGAATGCCACCAAACCGCATATCTTTATTTTTGTACATTTCGTAATCCGTAAGTTAACACTTTCAAATAAAAACTCATTGTAGAATAAAACTTTCTATAAAAACGTTCATACAAACTCTGCAATATTGGTACGTACATATTATTATTACGAACGATATGAGAAGCCACCCTGACACACAATCAATTGTTAGGTTTCTCAAAGACTTAGCATTGTTTCATGTGAACGCAGGTCACTAAGATTTACGTATGGTACCTACGCGTAGGCTTACAGCTGAAAAGCATACTTTGGTCCTTGTTTTAATTTGTGATTTTAATCGTCCTATGAGAGGCAGCCCCAAATTTTACGTCTTCACACGGATACCAATTCAAGTTTGTTTGATTAGCCCAGTAATTAGCATGTTATAGGACCATTACTTCCGAAAATATGAGACATTTTTCTACCATCTGTGGTCAGGATTCACTATTAACAATCTCTTAATTTTCTCTTCTGAGTTTCAGATGACACGACGAAAGCTATAACGAATACGCGTAAAAGATTTTGACGAGCACTTCTTTTGTTGGTATATGTGAGTAGCGAATTCTTACAGAAGACTTGAAAAAACATGGGCTCGTCGCCGTGGTCGCACTGTCAATGCTCCCTTTAGTAGAAAGGTACGAGCCTTTTCCGTTTTGTCTGTTGCCGCTTGGTCTGAATGCTGAAGAAGACTGCATGAGCACTGGGCATAATTCATAAATTATTGATGGTCATGAAAAGTAAGAATTTTTGCCCAGACAACCACGAGTGACCACACATAGCTTTATGACTGGCTATATACAGTTAGAGGCTTGTCATTCTATAAATACGCGGAAGAACACCACGAAGTAACACAATTAAAAACACGTAGCATATGCAGCTTACGCTTACGAGTGAAATAAGGGCAAATTCCAGTTTCGGAATCCAGAGACGTCAGAGGGCTCATTAAAGCTTACGCAGTTTCATTATTCAAGCGATCATTTTTGTCCTTGCAGAAACTGCGGAGCCAGCTTACAAATACATTGAAAACGATCTTGAAATTTGAGCTCGATAGCTTTTATTGAATGTATTAAATATATGGAAGCCGGCTGGCCAGTTCGGCTCAGCTTGAAAAATTGACAATCATCCTGTTTGAAATATCTTCATTCGCCATCGGATGTTATCTTTGCAATCTTTCTGTGACTTCCAACAATATTATCGTCTCTGCACCCAGCTATGAGCGAAGTGTACCTCATACATCTGCTAGAGACATTGACTGACAGCTGTATTCAATGCACCACTTTCCACACACAAGTCAAAATTGTATACACGTTTTTGGTGGGGGCCAAAAATCCAATTTTGCAGTAGTATATAATAAATATTGTGGTTGTAGCCATAACCTTAGCCTTATTGTCCGGAGGTTTACTTTTTCACGGGACTGGCAGGAATCAAGTGCCGACAGCTTTATGGTTCAGAATCATTGTGCATTTAGGTTTAATTTTTTTTTATAATTTTTCGAAATATCTCTTCTTATCAACATATGTTAAACTCCAATGTGTTCGATATACCTATTACCACCTAGAACTGTATGTTTGTAAAAGTATATATTGTATTAGATAGCGATTTTGAAGCAGTTCGTATTTGAAATTCATATCATTTGGTTGGTGGTTCATGACCTATTTCTAGCAGTAGATCAGCCCTGAAAGCGATCAAAACATCTTCTTGTCAATTGAATTTCAATTCTGTGAACATCCAAACCCAAAGGATTACAAACATATATACAAAGCATATACTATCTTAAAAATCAAAAAATTCTAAACATATTTCATTTGTATGAAAATTCGATTTTCCTCAAGAATATACTGATTCCAAGATAACCCCTCACTGCGTACAACTCATATAAGAGAGTTCAAACACGCGTAAAGGAAAGGGTTACCCAGATAGTTCCATGAACAATGAATCTCCAATCTTCACACTATGCTGAGTTTTGTACACGTCTTTGTTAGAGGCTGAGTGTGATTTTAGACAACGATATCCTCTGTGAGCTGTGCCTTGATTCTTGAATCGCCGTAAACGGCCCCAACCTCCCTGATGTGTGCTTTATATTATTATTGTGGTGTGCGCGCCTTAGCCCTTTTATAAAAGAGCGTTTATTATTCCATTTCACTTTTTCATCCACGTCAAACAAAATAACATCCCACCGCTAGATCAACAGGTAAAAATCAAGCCAGTGTTTTTTATTTATTTATTATTTACGGGCATGGACTCATTTTATAGCTAATTAAACGGGAAACTTTTATTTTATTGACGCTGCACAGGTGTTGGTAGCGACGGCTATGAAAAGACAAAAACGATTTAGATTCAAACGTAGTAATGTTTCTATCGTTTAAATACCTCGCCTAGAAATACGTTCAATGCCCCGTTTTCGGCTGCATTTACAAATATGAACAGTAAAGGTATATAGATCAGAAACACCTGAGATGTATTTAGTTTGCAGCATTGAATCATTCAAACACAATTGACATTGGATAGAAATGGGTACCCAAATGATCAGAAGCCCTGATGACAATCTTCACGCGGATTAAAAGAATGTCGAGAGGTTGAGGGACTTTCAGTATGAAAGACTTTGGAGGTTCTCGTTCAGAGGACCGTGGTGGGACAATGTCACCTAGTTTCCTGCAGCTGCAGACACATTGGGAGCCCGACAAAGATAGGTGCATTTTGGAAATTGAAAATATCCGGCCAAGCGTGTCGACAAAAAGGAATAGGAGAGCATACGTCCAAGTGTCAAATGTCAATCATTTCAATTAGCTTCGGGTTCGTCCAACACAAAACTGAAAAAGTCACTCCCGCGTTTCTAACAATCGAGCGATTATAGTCCGTTTTGTAAACCTCCTTCACCTTGAATGATTGCAGACAAACAATAAGCGAAAGAGGTATGTTATATGGTAGCCATGGACAACAATTCAACGGGAAACCGATCTTGATGAGAACACAGCTTCTGTGGTATTCTACGATATATCATAAAACCAAAGCAATAAGCATGGACCAAAACCCAACTATTTGTTCATCTCATTATTTATAATTGCAAGGGGTGTCTTGAAATTCATCTATCACCACATAAAAATAAATCTCTCAGATAAGCAAGGAGATCAAGCTCTTTCAGCTTTCATTATGTTTTCGCAGCGACCGTTTAGACTTAGCAGAACACAAATCTGCGGATGATCCAACACACAGACTGTTTGACTGTGTTCCGCTATAGGCCAGTGTTCTCAATTTCAAATTATTAGATAAAATATTTTAATCTCGACAATCACTATCATATCATGTGCCATGATAAAACTGATTCTTCGTATGAAGTTTCGTTCGCCGGAACCAATATAGCGTCCTGGGAAGGAATGGCAGATGCGTGACTCAAATCCTTTGATCCCTGCCCTCAATTTTCGCGTATCGGCGATGTGCAAATATGACACGTGATTAAAGCAGGCTGTCGGCCGACGCAAGCAGATGCGAATTATCATTGAGTTTTTGCGAATAAAAAGCTGTCTGTGGCTCGCCACGACATTGCATTCCGCGACAGCCGTATCGAATGATACCAAAATATTACGATTGCGATTTTATATTAACAACATGTAAAGGGTCTCACTACAACGTGACGACAAAAAGTGACGCAATTAAAACTGACAATTATACTTGTTAATTCAAACAGTGTATTTTTAACGACTGGTGGATGATTGTAGGTAATAGTAGGATAATTGTGGGTTTTTTTGACAATGGGCTATAAAAGATAATAAAATTAG
>QKMV01002308.1:0-13605 GCA_003287335.1 Lednia tumana
CCCAGTTATTAACAGTTTTTTTCAAAACTATAGTGCTGAAATTAGTCAGGAGATATGAGTCTCAAAAAAGTAATAACCTTTGGTTTAAATGCATCTTTCCTTTTATTAAAAAGGTTCCTCTGTGCAAACCTGCCCACGTACCTATGCAAGCTAAATGTAGATGCACTGTAATAAAATAGGGAAAATAATATTTTTTTGAGGACCTAGTACATCTTTTTAACCCACTACAATCAAGCTCGATACTATAAAATCACTATAACTCTATCAACAAAATAGCGTCGCTATTGTGCAAAATTGAGAATTTGATCTTATTCAAGACCCTTGCTAAGCAAAAGCAGGACTCTGCTTGCAAAACTACTACAAGCAACAGTTATGGACCAATGTTATCATTGTTCAGCATGCTACGCGTCAATGTAAAAGTGATGAACCTTACATCCTATACTACGTGAAAATCTTAAATCCTCACGTTTCAGTGATTAATTGTGTTCATTTATCTTTCATTCAGTAAAAAAATTGGAAACTTGCAAGACCAATTAAGTTTGTGGAAAGTTAGGACATTAAACATTTTAATTGACATTCAAACCATCAATGTATTGAATTTATTAGCCACCGACCTTCTTTTCCGTCTGTCTTGGGCAGAACGTTGTCGAGACTGATGCCGACGTAGGCAAGCCGCTTCTTGCGCAGCTCCTCATTCTCGCGGCGCTTGGCGGCACTGTCAAATGCCTTCAGCTGCTCGTGGAGGCTCTTGATCAGAGCCGTGTGCTGGCACGGCGGGCAGTACCTACAATGATCAAAAATCTCAGGAAACTGTCTTTGATTTGGGGGACTGCAACTTAGCAGAAAATAAAAAATTATAATATAAGTAGGTAAAAAAAAATACTCAAATAATTTACCAATTGTGACCTTAGTTGGCAAACTTTTAACATTGAGAAAGATCACCTTCCCCATGCTAAAAGTTTGCCAACCTAGGTAGAATAACAGGTGCACTCCTAGAAATGGTTATTTCCAAGTGTGTACTGTAGGTGTGCAGTTTTAAACATTTGGGCTTCAAGCCTTCTTCAGTGCATCGTTGAATTATTTGCACATTGTTTTATTAAATTATTGGGATGTTTCAATATAATACCAATTGTGAGTTATTAAAACACTGAGGTGAAAAGTAAATTTCTTAAAATGTTGCAAGAATGTAATTTTAAAGGTCAAATGATCATTTCACGAAACATTTTGTTGCACTCCTCGAGATATTAAATACCTACCTAAAAAGTAAAAAGGATTTATTCATACATTATTTTGTGAGATACCTCCTTTCAAGTGTTCCCTTGAAATATTGACGGTGGGTTAAAAGCAAATTGTTATATATGGGGTCGGTTTCACCAATTTTGCAATCTAAGACTAACTTTCAAATCACAAAATTAGCCTCTATGTTTACTTATTAAAAGAAAATGCCTGAAAACAGAAAACTAAAACTTAACTCAATCAAAGATTAATAGTTGGTAAAACCCAGCCTCAGTGGGAGGTATCGGCACAAATGCAAACTCGCGAAACATCTATAAACCATTGTTCGGACAAAAAGCAAACGGCTTGAAATATTTCAAGAGACTACCCGTTGAAAAACACGGCAAATTACCAGTCGCCCTCGGGGATGACCAGCAGCGCTGGCCGCAGACACAGGCAGTGCCAGCCGGCGTCGCACTTGTCGCAAAGCAGGATCCATTCGGGGTGGTCACTCTTGCTGCACTTTTGGCATGCCGCCTCGTCCACGGGCTCCTCGGGCGCCGCCGACTCTGTGCACACAAAGAAGGACGAACCACGTCGGAGCATTGTAATTTGGAATACACCTCTCCTTTTTTTAACCTTTCGATCTGTTCAGTTTGATATTTGAACGCATGCAATTTTTTCTCTTGGTAAGATGAGTTTTATGTGTATTAAGGGAGCTTTTCATTTGGGATTTATGGAGGTGTCTCTTAACAGCTGGCAGCCATCCGCACAGACAAATGACATCATTCAGTATAAAATTTTTGAGACTCATATCTCCTGACTAATTTCAGCACTATAGTTTTTAAAAAATCCTGTTAATAACTGGGTTAAACTGCTTAGTGTCAGTTAAGTTTTCAGCAGTTTAACCCAGTTATTAACAGTTTTTTTAAAGACATCATTCATGGTTGCTGTAGGCTGTTGGCGTTGCTGCCTTGTCAAGAAGACTTCCGGATTGGCTGGACAAATGACAGAAAGGCACAGTACAAACTGCTGCCGTCACAGGAGGTTTTCAGCGTGTGCCAAATTATGAAATATTCTTACCATTCAAATTATTATTACTGCTCGGTAAACATTCATACCAGCAAAAATGACATATCTTTGCGATCTAGAAAGAATTCTCCGTTCAAAAGAAGTACAAATAGCACGTATGGGGGATAGATATGTGTTCCCAATGGGCCACAGGGTGGTTATTTAATCACTTTTCTCCAATGCATGACGAGAAGTCCTATAAGCAGTTTCTGAGCGTTCGGGAGATGCTTAGAAACACTCATAAACTACTAACTAGGTCTTGTCTCACCTTGCATTTAAGAAAAAGAATTATAGAATGGGCCCTAGACGGCAGATGCTTACGTGCAGAGATTATTTTAATCAACCACGTTTTTTTTGGTCTCGCACTTTGGAAAAGGAATCTAACGACGTCTCTGGATCCCTATTATTTATAGCTTTCCTCTACAAGCGAGACAAAATGAGGCCAGATCTCCATATTTTTATGTGGAAACCATGACTTATGACTGCCATTAGACAGATTTTGCCCACATTTACATCTACGTTTAAGGGTGTATGCTCAATATTAGGTAACTATTACATCAACAATACAAAGGGCCTGTTTTACCACCTCTTAACAACTGCTGAACAAAAAAACTATTATTTAACTGGGTTTTAACAGTTAACATTTAACTGCTGAACAATTTTAACCACCAAACAGCTAAACTCACACTGATTGGTTGTCACCATGGCAATTGCTAGGTGGTGCGGAGGATACACATATTCCCTAGAAGTTAGAAGGGGAAACACCGGCCCTAGGTCTGTATTGAAGGATTTAGACTTTAGTAGAAGGAAGTGTTACCTTTCCGGGCCGTCCTGGCTCTACGCAACGGCTGGGCAGCAGAATCATCCTCCAGGTCTGACTCGGGCGAGAACTCGTGGTCGGTGAGACGGTGGGCTTGCTCATCTTCCTCCGACTGTTCTTGTTCGTCGTCCTCTTCCTCCAAAGATGAGCTGCAATAAGTTGAAAGAAAAGGTTACAAATTTGTGGTCTCCAAGTTACGTATCAAATACCTACGCATTGTACCTTCCGTTAATACCTAGGCACCATGTTTCGGCATGAATGGCATGTAAAATCCGGAGGTTTAAATTGCCTTTATATTCTACCTACGACAACGAGTTAAGGATATGACATAAAAATTATTACCTAGAGCCAGATGAAGAGCGCCACGGATTAGATTGATCGAAATCTTTCCGATTCCAATCTTTCTTTCGTTTCTTTCTCTTTTTCCTCTTCACAGACTCGAAGTCCTTGTCCTTTTCGTCTTCTTCTTCCGAGCTATCTTTTTCGCTGGTCTGCTTTGATCCGTGCTTGTGTTTGTGCTTTTTCTTGTCCTTTCCGCCGTGAGACTCTTCCTCCATGATCGCAGCTCGTGTGGCTTCCTCTATTTCGCGACGCTCCGCATCCTCCTTGATCTTGATCTGCGCTATCCGCCGGGACTGTCTGACGGGAGGGCCGCCGCTCGACCCAGGATCTTCCACCTCGATCGGGATGTCCAAGCCCAGCACCTTTCGGGCTACAAAGTGAAATGTCTCTTGTAAGAAATGTAACACATACACAGAGATTTGAAGTGTATATAACTCCCACTCCCAAGCTTTCAACAACTGCTCACTCATGTCTCACTCCAACAGGTATCAACTAGTCTCCTAACAGCTTCCTACAAGTCTCCTCCAATTTTATTTGAAAATAATACTCCTCAAAAGAGCTCTAGAGTGATTAACAAAAAAAATCATGTGTAAGATCAGAAGTGACACTCATTACTATTGCTGGCCCCTGCATGTTATCTGCAGTATCTTTCAATGAATGAGAATGCACAAACATGTCTACAATAGCAATAAAACCTGATCTCTCTGCAATATCTCTCCAGACTGAATCGGTTTATGGCAGTTAAAATATCTGTTATTAGGTGGCTAGTTTGATAACATAGGGAAAGCCCAGGACTGCATTGTGCACAGGGGCAAAGTGTAAGGGTAGCTAAATACAAAATCATGTATATGGTTGTACATCCCATAGCACCTCCATGGATATATGTTTTGTCTCCTGAAAGTGAATTGAGACTCGTGCTCCGCCACTGATGTTACACGCGGAAAGAATGATACTAGACAACTTACTTGGATAGTGGCAAATTTGAAACTTTACACATGGATGAAATATGTTTTTTTGAAAGGGAACAACCAGTTAATGAATGAACAAATTCCTACTTGATAAGCAGTTAAATTTAAGAGTGAAATAAAATGAAGGAGCTAAAATCTCATCTGCCTGTTACTAAGTGCTGCAAGAAGTACTTGTTAAAAAAATCACTAGATTCAACTCACTTTTCTTTGGCGACTTCGATTTCTGAGGCGATGTTTTCTTCGGTCTAGAAACCATCGACTCCACCGACGATTCGTCGCACACCAGATCTACGCCGAGATCAGCCGCGGCATCACCGTCATCGCTTTGCTCGCTCCCGTCCGTTTGCTCCTTCGCTACCCCTTTCCGTGGTGAGCCGGCCTTGGGCGGGCGTCCCCTGCCTTTTCTTTTCTTCTTCTTCTTCTCCTTGACAACGTCTTCTTCCTCTTCAGCGGAGGTCGGTCGCAGCCTGTCATCATCTGTGGTCGACCGTTTCCGCTTACTCTTCGGGCACGGAGCAATGGTGGACGACTTCTTGGAGCTACGTGCAGAAACCACAGGAGCGCAGTCAGCCAACGGATCCATTTCTGAAGACTGGCCGTCTTGGCTGTCGGCTTGGGTACTGTCCAAATCTACTTCGGTCAAAGACGCAGTGGTTTTTGTCTTTGGTTTGCGGCCTTTGTTGTTGACTTCCGCCTCACTGGTTGATTGTTCGGGAGTGTAGTCGAAGGAAAGGCCAAGTATACTAGCTTTTGGCTCAACCTTCAGAGTAACTTCCTCAATTTTTGCACCCACGTCCTTTTGCTTAACATTTTCTAGTGTCTTGTCTTTCTTCTCAACTTCCTTCTCGACAGTTCTTTTTGAGACACCCACTTTGCTATCTGTTGCTGGTAGTGGTTGAGAAGGAATTTTCTTCTTTCCCTTAGCTCCTTGAAGTAAAGAAGATTCTGGTTCTGAATTCTTTGTAAGAGCCTCTGTATCAGCCTTGGAGGTCCCATCCGGCGAGACAATGCCTTTCAGTTCTGATTCTGGAGTGGTTAAATCAGAAGTATTTTTAGAATCTTCATCCATTTCAGATGATTTTGGCTTCTGAAATTTCTTGATTTCTCGAAGCTTAGAAGCATTGGATTTAACAGCCTTGGTTTCAGGTTCGGGTATCGGTTCATGAAGAGGTGGATCCACTTTTGGAGATTCTACTTTGGGGGCCTCCATTTTTGGTGAAACTACTTTTCGGGGCTCCTCTTTTCCAGGTTCCACTTTCGGTGAATCTACTTTCGGGGGGACCATTTTTGCAGGTTTTACTTTTGTTGATTCCACTTTCAGTGATTCTTCTTTTAGATGATCCATTTTTCCATCGACTTTGGAGGAATGTGCCTTCAAAGATTCTACCTTCGATGGATCCACTTTTGATGGTTTAACTATTACTGGATCTGCTACAGTTGATGTTACTTTTGGGATCTCAACTTTTATAGGCTCCGCTTTTAAAAGTTCCAATTGCTGTCCATCTCCTTTTGCTGGCTCTCCCTTTTTTGTTTTTAGTTTTGGGGCTTCCACTTGAGATAGTTGTACATTTGGTGGTTCCACTTTTGGTAGTCCCATTACCGCTGGGGATGATTTTGCAAAAGGCTGATCATTCTTGGAAAGTAATTCACTTTGTTTATTTGGCCCCTCAGTCTCGATAGACAGTTCTTTGCGAGGTGGCTTAGCCACTAGGGAGATATCCTTAATTATTCCGGCCTCTGGTGAAGCTGCAATTTTAGCTTCAAGAATTGGTACTTCTGCTAATTTAGATGAAGGAGAAGGGATAGTTGTTGAGGAGGAAGTGTCGGCCGATGCGAGTTTTAAATCTTTCGCGGGCGTTGAAATAGCAGCAGCGACAGTTTTTTTCATTTCAACTGATCTTACTTTGCCATGATTTCCTGAATCAACAATGTTTTCTGCAACATCTTTTAAAACAAAAGATTTGTCAGCAAGTTTCATGTTCAGTTTTTCCGAGATATTTGACTTGGGCTCTATTGCAAAACCTTTCAATTTTGATGGTTCAACTGAAACCTTTGTCCTTGCCTCAGCAGCTTCGAGTGTAGAAATGGCCGATTTGGCAGGAGCTGTTTCTGTCGGCAAGTTTAATTTGTGAGCGTCTTCTTCACCAGCTTTCACATTTTTTCCCTGAGACGTGTTGGATGTTGGAGGCGAAGTTAGAGACGGCAAATCAATGTTGGAAGCGTCTTTTACATCAGGTGTTGGCAGTTTCACGGCAACATTTTTTTCCGTAATAATGTTGGATTTCAGAGGTGGGGTTACAGATGGTAAATCGATTTTGGGAGTGTCTTTTACCCCAGCTGTAAATACCTTCACCGCTACACTTTTGTCTGGGGAAATTCTGGATTTTGTTGCAGCAGTTCCGATTGGCAAAACAGTTTTGGGAGCGTCTTTAACATCTGTTGGTAGCTTCACAGCAGCTTTTTTGTCTGGAGAAATGTTGGATTTTGTTGGAGAAGTTTCAGGTGGCAAAACAGATTTGCAAAAGTCTTTTACATCACCCGCTGATGGTTTCGCGGTCACAATTTTCTCCGAAGAAATGTTGAATTTTAAAGGAATCATTTCTGATGGTACAACAGTTTTGGGGGCCTCTTTTATGTCACCTGTCGACACTTTCACGGCAACATTTGTGTCTGTAGAAATGCTGGATTTTGGAGGTGGAAGTTCAGACAGCAAAACGGGTTTGACAGGGTCTTTAACACCAGCTGTTGATATCTTCACGGCCACACTTTTGTCCGGAGAAATGTTGGATTTTGGAGGTGGAAGTTCAGACAGCAAAACGGGTTTGACAGCGTCTTTAACACCAGCTGTTGATACCTTCACGGCCACACTTTTGTCCGGAGAAATGTTGGATTTTGTTGGAGCAGCTTTAGATGGCAAAACAGTATTGAGCACGTCTTTTGCATCAGCTGTTTGTACCTTCACTGCAACACTTTTGTCTGGAGAAATGTTGGATTTTGTAGGTGGAGGGTCAGACAGCAAAACAGGTCTGGGAGCATCTTTTATACCAGCTGTTGATACCTTCATCACCACACTTTTGTCTGGAGCAACGTTGGATTTTGTTGGACCAGCTTCGGATGTCAGAACAGTTTTGAGCGCATCTTTTACATCAGCTGTTGGCAGCTTCACAGCAGCTTTTTTCTCCGGAAAAATATTGGATTTTGTTAAAGTAGTTTCAGATGGCAAAAAATTTTTGGGCATGTCTTTTGCATCAACTGTTGGTACCTTCACTGCAACACTTTTGTCTAGAGAAATGTTGGATTTTGTAGGTGGAGGTTCAGACAGCAAAACGGGTTTGAGAGCATCCTTTACACCAGCTGTTAATACCTTCACCGCCACACTTTTATCTGGAGCAATGTTGGATTTTGTTGGACCAGCTTCTGAGGGCAAAACAGTTTTGGATGCATCTTTTACATCAGCTGTTAACAGCTTCACCTCAGCTTCTTTCTCCGGAGAAATATTTGATTTTGTTGGAGCAGTTTCAGATGGCATAACAGTTCTGGGCGCATCTTTTGCATCAACTGTTGGTACCTTCAATGCAACACTTTTATCTGGAGCAATGTTGGATTTTGTTGGACCAGCTTCTAAGGGCAAAACAGTTTTGGATGCATCTTTTACATCAGCTGTTAACAGCTTCACCTCAGCTTCTTTCTCCGGAAAAATATTTGATTTTGTTGGAGCAGTTTCAGATGGCATAACAGTTCTGGGCGCATCTTTTGCATCAACTGTTGGTACCTTCAATGCAACACTTTTCTCTGGAGTAATGTTGGATTTTGGAGGTGGAGTTACAGACAGCAAATCTAATCTGGAAGAGTCTTTCACATCAGCTGTTGATAGTTTGACTGCAAAATTTTTGTCCAGTGAAATGTTGGATTTTTTTGGAGGAGTTTCGGATGGCAAAATAATTTTGGGACCATCTTGTACATCAGCTGTTAACAGCTTCACCGCAGCTTTTTTGTCGGGAGAAATGTTTGATTTTGCAGGAGCAGTTTCCGACAGCAAATCTATTATGGGAGCATCTTTTCCACCAGGTTTTGATAGTTCTACTGCAACATTTTTGTCTAAAGAATCGTAGGATTTTGGAAGTTCAGTTTCAGATGGCAAATCAATGTTGGTTGTGCCTCTAACAGGTGTCTGTAATTTTGTTTCCAGAGACTTTACCTCTGAAGGCAAGTCTTTGCCTAACACCAGCAACAGAGTATTTGATGTTGCAGGTTTCATGTGCCGAGACATTGCAGGTTTTATTTCCTGAGAGAATGTAGCGGCAGGTTCAGCTCGGGTTTCTAACGTAGATGGTTTCGCAGTAGAAGAAATGCCGGCTGACGTCTTAGGTAATGCTTTGGAAGCAATTTCGTCTGATTCAAACTTCTTTCCTATGCTCAACACATCCCCTGTACGCACATATGCCAATGGGACTAGCGGTGATTTCTTGCCTGTTATAGGTGGAGTCGCCTCATCACCTAAAGGATTTTCTGACAGAGGTGGCAAAATTGGTATTTTGCATGGGTTCACTTCATTATCAATTTTTACTGTGGGTGAACCTCCTTTTGCATTTTCAATGTTTGTACAAGGTTCATCCTTTATATGTGAAATTTGGGCTACATCAAACTTCACTTTTTCAGATGCTGCCGAGTTCTTATCAGATGAAGGCTTTTCACTGGCACCTTTTCTTGATTCAAGAGGTTTTACTTCTGCTACAATTACAGGGGCATGTTTAGCTGGCTCAGACAATGTCTTTAGTGCTTCGAACAGTGGAGGCTTCAGTTCTATAGCAATTTGTTTAGCAGCAGTGTGTTTTTCCGTAGAAGACATGGGGTTGTTCGTGAGAGTCGGCAATACAGTTGTAGAGATTTTACTAGGATCCACTGATGGTGCCCTAGTCAATTTTTCTTGTAGTACATCTGTTTGTCCTTCAATTTGGCTTTCCGTCTCCTTCAAAGCTCTTCTTTCTGCAGAAATAGTACTTGTTCCACATTTGGCAATTACTGGAATAATGGTTGCTTTCCCCTGATCTGTACTTTTCGGTATTTCAGTGCTTGGCAATAAACTAGTATCCTGTTTAACAGAAATACTTTTTTCAGCAACTTTAGGTGGTAAGTCAGGGGTGGTTTTCATTCTCAATTCAGCCAACTCTTTCACGCTCTTGGATGTCGTTGAGAAATTATGTTTTTCGGAGGTTTCAATCTTAATTGAAGATGCATCATCAGCGCAAGCGATTGATTCTCCTCCAGCTGCAGTTGCTTTTTCCAGCATGACCTTCTCCGGAACTTTATTTGAGTCGGATTCCAGTGGTTTGATTGCTTTTTCAGCTTCTTTTGCAGATGTTTTCATACCTTCTTTCAATAAATCTGCATCAACTATATCAACGCATTTCTGTTCATCTACTTTCTTGAAGCCAGGAAGTATTTGCGTCGGAATTCTTTCACTCAACTTAGAAGTGTCCGTTACTTTCGATTCACAAGCATCAACCGGCTTTGTACTAGAAGGAATTGTCGGGGTCTTGATTTCAGAAGAACTGTCATGTTTCTCCAGTACACTATCAGATGGCTTCTTCACAGGTAAAGTAATACTTTTGGCCTCTTCAACAGTCTTACCCTCTAACTTCTTTGCCTGAGAGACTGGTCTATCTTCTTTCTTTCCAAAAGACTTCAAACAGCCTGGGCCAAAGAAGAACCCCATTTGAGGTGGTTCTTCCTTCTCTCTAGCTTGCACCTCTTCTTTCTTGCGTTCGTGTCCTTCTTCTTTCTTTTCATCAGCTGAGATTTCTGTAATTTGGTCTTGTCCTCTTAGAACTTCACACGCTTTCGTTTCACCCTGTTGTTCTAGAGTACACGATGAGCTTTCTTGAATATCATGGGGAACCTCTTTATCAACCACATCAGATGCCTGCACCTTTTGTTGAATTTTATTTGATTTTACATTCTTATCTGCAAATAAAGTCCTCACATTGGGGGGAAATCCTGCTACAACTTTCTTCTCACTCCTCTCCGAATCACTGCACTTTCCACTTAGCAACTCATCTTCGGCAGACTTGCGGACATCCCAACGAGAAACACGTTTCGGAGGGCTGGCTGATTTTGGTAAAACTTGAACGCCCAGCTGCAGCTTTCCTCGTTTCTCTCCGCTTTCCATATCCTCCACTTTACTCGATAACAAGTTTGTTTGAGTCGTTCCTAAATTACTCTGCGAGGGCTTAGCACATATGTTTTCGATGGTCCACAGTTTAGGTGGTGATTTTGTGATTGGTGTCGTGGGAACAATGCTATCTTGAGAAGGGCTACATATAAAACTAGCTGATTGAGATGTGTTCGTTGATAAATGCAAGAAGCGCTTTGTTGCTGGCAACGGAGCCTCAGTCGTTTTCCCTTTATCGCTGTTGGACTGTGAATCGGGAATTCCAAATTTCCCCTCACCAATCGATGATTCTGCGTCGACGTCGGCTGGTTTCGACGTTAATATAGCCGCCGAACTTGAGTGGTCTGAACTTTTGGATGAGTCAGCAACAAGCCCCTTCTTCAGTTTTGTGTTTAAAGAGTCTTTAAACATAGACTCCTGAAATAACTCATTGTCTGAGAGAGGAGGCTTGATGTTTAGTTCCTTGGCTGATTCATCTTCAATGGTATAATTATCCTTTAGTGCTGACAAGGCACCCTTATTAGCATCTATATCACTCTTACTTGAGTTCCCAGAGTTTCCATCCTTTGCATGGTCAACATTTTGACTAACCACCTTCTTGTCTTCAGAGTCTTTAGCTTCGGAACTCTTCCCAGGGTTGCCAGTATCGCATTCTTTTCCTGAGCCATGGCCCCAGATTAACATGACAGGTTCTTCGATTACCTCGCCAAAATCCGAATAGGTGCCTTCAGCTTCAGACTTTGATTGTGTACAAAATATATTCTCTCCGTTTACTGTGTTGCACTCCTTGCCTGATCCATCACCACGAATAAGCATGACTGGTTCTTCGATTGGCTCTCCCACTTCTTCTAGCCGTTTCTTCTTGTTTGCTGACCCGTAGCCTAATGGTTCATTGTCACGTTCCCTCTTTAAATCACCTTCCGTTACCTCATTCATACTTAGAGGTTTCTTCACACTGAGATCCGTGGCAATACTAGGGTTTTCATTAGGTGCGTGTTCTGAGGCAGCAAGATACTTCGAAGGTCTACTTAAGTCAGTCGGAGGTTCTTTCTTTTCTTGAACAATCTTCGGTTGGCTCAAGTCTTGTGCTATTTCAGCAGACACTTGGTTGGCAATACTCTCGATGCCCTTCTCAAGTTTACCCGGATCATCCACTTTCTTAGACAGATCTAAGTCACCAGAATTTTTTTCTAGTTCCACTTTTAGTGTCCGACTTTGTCCGCTGAGTGGCTCCTTAATATCATTGCTGGCCGTCTGGTCACGAATCTTCTTTGATTCTTCGGCAGACTTGGTTTCATCTATCCCATTAGTTTCGTTGCTTTGTGCTACCTTTTTGACCACTTTCTGCTCATCATCAGTTTCATCAAAGTCGTCTTCGTCACCGGTTTCGATTTCTTCGAATTCCCCCTCGTCGTCCACGTCTTCATCCGAGTCAGGTGATTTGGAAACCTGACCTGTGTCAGTTATTGGGTTTTCTATTTCCTGGCTGTTGCTGTCTTCATTAAGCAGCGCGTCGAGCTCGCTGTTGAATGGTTCGTTGGATGACAGTAGCCCAATCAGCTTAAAAAGCCCCTCTCGGTCCCTACATAACAAAAATGCCAGGATGGGATTAAATAATTTTCGGCCTCAAAATAATGCTGCCACAAGCAAGCCAGAGGCAATTTAGTTTCAACATTATTCAAAATGGGGTTAATACTAGATTATTAACGTCTTTGAAATATTACCTCGCTACTATTTCCCAGCTTTCATCGTCAAGGTCTTCCCTGTAGACGCGGAGGTTGCAATCTTCATCAAGTTGTGACCAATACGTGTGCCCAAGCTTGTCCCTGCCGATCGGCTGGAGACGAAGCTCTTCAGAACTCAGGCGGTTCACGTCTGCCTTGAACTTGGCGTTGAAGTCAAATTGCACTTCGAGCAGGCCCTAGAAGAAGTATAATTACGGGTCAGAGGAGAAAAATCCAGGAAAAAACAATTATTCAGGGAGGGTCTAAATTTACCTTTAGTAACCGAAGTTTGAGAGAGAGAGGAACCTTTTTGTAGCCAAATCTTTCCAGTTCCCATCCATCTGGTTTTGAGTATGTGTGACAGAACTTAATTAAAGCTTTTTCCCAACGTTCACTTGATACTGATTTCCGTGCTTTACGCAGAAGTTTCAAATGCAGTTCTATTAGGGGCTGAGCAACTAAAATAAATAAATAATTATAAGTCACAGTTTATTCGTTACATCACAGTCATAAGTCTTTATATCTATGGTTACAAGATATCCATATCATACATGCCATGTACAAAAATCCAAATAAGGCCTATCTGTCACGTTTGTTGACATATAGACAAGCCCCCTGAAAGTAGGCTACCTACCAATGAAACTCATATTTTTGTACAGTTGGTTATGAATAAAACAATGGCAGAGATACGCAAGGCGATCATATTACTATCTTATAGTTCATTCTACTTGACAGCATTAATATGCAGTAATAACAGCAGTGACATCAGTAGCCGACCGACATCTCAAGTCGTAAAACAATCAGAAGCTGCAAAATACACCAGCGACGCTATTGTCAAAGTGCACCGAGATGTTCAGATAGTTTTTCACACACCTACCTTCTTGTGTATTTTCCAACATTTCTTGCAGCTCTAAAAAGTTTGGGTGAGTAATACCACATGATTTGGCGAATTTTTCGAGAAAAGAGCAAATAATAGCAAAATTAGGGTCACAAACACACGAAGCTTCGCCGTCCGACGCCATTTTAGTTTCTCCGCTAGACAAGTAGCAACTACGTGATTCAAAACAAAATAAGTATACAAAAGTCTACACAAACCCATAAACTGCCACACAGAAAATAAGTTCATTCCAAGTTTGGACCCAGGTGAAGACAACAAAAATATGCAGATAATTACCGTTCCAAGCGCAAGAAAACACAGTTTTAGGTAAGCTAGCACATATCATAACTTATGAAAAATAATTAAATGACAGACACCTGTTATAATAAAATACTTGAAATTTATTTAATTTTTAA